>JAFBJT010105791.1:42191-94424 GCA_016785325.1 Chascanopsetta lugubris
AACCTCACTCCCTAGTGCTCATGAGGTCAACCCACAACTGAGACATGCACCAGAACATTAGCAACGCCACCAGTTCTTTATCAATATAACAGTTTTATGTAGTGAACACGAGGTAAAGAGAGTTAGCTTAGAGGATTCACATTGTCGTACAATACTGCCATCTACTGTTGATAAATGGAACTGTGTCAAATAGATGAGAACTAACCGGAGTGATTGAGCAGGGCTTGGTCTTCTCCCTCCTTGGTGGGTGTGATCAGATCCCAGATGAAGCTCTTGATCTTGTCGTCACCTTTGTAGTGTCTCAGACAGTAAACCAGCAGAGCTCTGTTGGAAATACACAAATATTAATTAATTAGCATATTATTTTTTCACTTTGTAAAAACCCAAACAGGCTCCTGTCTATGTTGCGTACCTGCAGATCACCTCCATATCTCTCTCCGCCAGGTGCCACTTAAAGCGACCATGGTTCAGGATGTCCTTCCACCGACCCCAGCTGGAGAGGAGAGGAATCAAAATGTCTTATACTATATCATTGTACAAATCCGCTGGCAGCGTCTCGGTTTATACCCAAAGATTAGCAGATTCTTCTCCACCCGGAAGCACTCGGCTCGGAGGTACCGCCGGCTGCGGTCGCCCAGACGACGGCTGCGACACGGCCGATCCTCCGAGTCGCTGTCCAGCTCCGAGAACTCCATCAGCTCGTCATCCTCGAAGGAGTTGTAGTGACGGGTCTGTTTCCTCACCCGGGGTGTGTCAATCACCAGGGACTCCTGAAGAACACACACACATTTAAAATGGATCAGATGAACTTTGAACTTTTGGTCTGTCTCTTTCTCTTCATGTTCGTACCTTCTCTGATTTGGAGTCGATCTCGACCTCTGCGATCTTCGCCCACTTTTGCCAGAAGTTGGGGTCATCTAGAGAAATGTCCGTCCTGTTACCAGACGAGACGAAGCTGGCCTGAGGAAAAGAAGAGGAGTATTGAGATGATTCAAATATATAAAATATTTGGATCCAATCACAAAGTTTTTGAAAAATTGGTACCTTAGCAAAGGTGGATCCTTTGCCCTCAGATTGGATGGTGATGGTCTGCGTTCGTCTCTGAAGAATCTGGTCGATGTCCTCCTCACAGAACTTGGAACCCTCGTCCTCCTCGTCCATCAGGGCTCCATACGCTCCTTTCTTCAGCAGGTCCTCCAACTCCAGTTTAGAAAGCTGCTGCACCTACAGCAACACACATGGGTTACCATTAACACTGTTTGATTCACAAAATGTCTGCTGTCATTCCTCAGAATGTGCTGAGTCACCCCGTTCAAGCTTCCTTTGCGGTTGATGTCTTGGAGAACAGCCTTGTCCAGGCCCAGCTTCAGACTGGCCTTGTCAAACATCTCCCTCTCATAGGAGTTCCTGGTGATTAGCCTGTAGACCTTCACTGCTTTACTTTGTCCAATCCGGTGGCAGCGAGCCTGAGCCTGGGGAGAGAAGAGAAACAAGGTTCATGCATGTCAGTGTTTCCCCTAGGTTTACAGCTTTGGGGGGGCACACGCAGAGGGGACGGAGGAGGCAGACGGACACCGACACAAACACTTGGAGGAATCATGACAGCCCTGTGTTTATTGTAATGACAACAGTCATCATCAGAACTGAACTATTTTCCGACGTATGGTCTCTGGTGGGAGAGTGTTCGCGTGAATGACCGCACTCGTCTGTGTGTGTGCGCACACTTTGGGTCGCTGCGCTGTGAGCGAGACAGGGAGCGGAGGAGAGGAGACAGACATGCTGATGTGTAAATAAGATAAATAACATAAGTATATATTTATAATTGATTTAATAAAAGTACAAGTTAGAGACCTGTTCTATAGGAAAGATAACCTTCAATGATGTGTGTAGTGAGCTTGTGCGATAAAAAACTAATAGAATGGTAGGGGAAACTCTGCATATGTCAATATATATAATTGGGGACAATAGAGGGACAGAACCAACTCAACTGGGATTCTGTGACATGACAAATGAAATATTAATATGAAGAGTATGTTTATCATTGTTCTATAGCAGCAACAGATCACGCTGAATGCGGAATATTCTGGAATAAAAACAGTTTTTTTCCCCCAGAACTGGAACCGATGAGTCATACGTGCACATGTTCACTCTCCACAGCTCCTCCCACACACAATGCGCTTTGAGTTGAACACAAGCGTTACCATGTTGTAAACATCAAAACTCTTGTTATGGAGAGAAACCAAGATGAAAACATGTTTTCCCTACACTTCCCTTCAGGTTTGGAGAGTATCTGTTTATAGCAATATCTACATGAACGCCGCAAACATTCTCCACCACTACATCCAATAATAGTAATGTCTTTAAATAGCTTATGTATTTTTATTGTATCATGCAATGATTTGTCCATTGACGAGAATTAATTTATGTTAATTTCTGAATTTTTGGGAAATTTTTGGGATTTAAATAAAGGTTCTTTCAGGAGGTCAGGGATCCAATAAATTCACTTTACATTATTCCTAATGGGAAGAACTGATCTGAAACCTCAAACCTTTTCAAACTCAAACCACATTCTGGAACAAATCAAGTTTGAGGTCATGTTAATAACATCATCATGATGAATTCAAGCTGCAATCAAACCCGTGTAACAACCAGCAGAGCTGTGAGTGATGTGTTGAATAGTGTTCAGTTGACGTCTGATAAGAAAAGATCTGATCAGAGGAGCCTCGTTCCTCATGTCAGGTACAACCTCACTTCATTATTCCACACAGAGTCAGAGACGTTCTTCTGCTAAGCTGCTGTTTTATCTTCTGCTCCCACAAGGGAACACAGACATGTATTAAAGAGCCGAAACAAGCAGCAGCTTAGTGCCGTAAAGAAGACGAGCAGTGTGAATTAAAAAGACATTCTGTGTTTTTTTAAGTTGTCAGAATACAGGATTTCATTTGACAGGCTGCGGGCTGGTGTAGTTCCATTTCCCGGCCAGCAGGAGTCTCTCACCTGCAGGTCGTTCTGGGGGTTCCAGTCCGAGTCGAAGATGATGCAGGTGTCCGCCGCCGTCAGGTTGATTCCCAGACCTCCGGCTCTGGTGCACAGCAAGAAAACAAAGCGGTCCGAGTCGGGCTTACAGAACCGGTCGATGGCCGCCTGCCGCAGGTTCCCTCGCACACGTCCGTCGATCCGTTCATACGTGTAGCTGAGAACACAACAAACATGTAACAAACATTTCCTTCCTCTTCCTACCCACTGGTTCCCTCCCTCCTCACCGTCTCTGGATGAGGTAGTCCTCCAGGATGTCCAGACAGCGAACCATCTGGGAGAAGACCAGGACCTTGTGTCCCCCTGCCAGCAGTTTGGGAAGCAGCTTGTCGATCAGCACCAGTTTCCCTGCCGCCTGGATCATGGCCTGCAGCTGGAAGTCCAGCGCCTCCGGACTGTGGGACTTTCTGAAGCTCTCCAGGATCTTCTCCTCCGCCCCTAGGGGGACAAAAATGATAGATTTGAAGACATACTTGTCTTGTATTGAACATGAGTTGAAGTGTGTGTGTGTGTGTGTGTGTGTGTGTGTGTGTGTGTACCTGTGATCAGGTAGGGGTGGTTGCAGCACTTGCGGAGCTCCATCATTGTGTTGATGAGGTTGGGCATGTTGTGCTGGTTGGCTCCTTTGGACAGGAAGGAGAAGTTCTTCTCTAAGATGGCACGGTAATATTTCTTCTGAATGTTGGTCAGCTCAACCTAAACAAACAAACAAAAACAATGGGCGGGGTTAGACCTAGGGAGTCCAAACTGTGGCTCAGGGGCCAACTGTGACCCGTCCTTCGTGGAAACTTCACCTCAATGATGGTCTCCTCTTTGGGCGCCAGATTCTTCTCCACGTCGTCTTTCAGTCGTCGTAACATCATTGGCTTCAGGATGGCCTGAAGTTTCTTCACCTGGTGGACAAATTAGGTATTTACATTAATTCAAATCACCCATTGATTGAGTGGCTCAGTGGTTAGAGCAGTCGCCTTTGGAAGCAAATGGTTCAAATCCCACTCGGGCCCTATTGCAGTGTCACTGACCCTGACACTGATCAACCCCCTCCCCGAAAAAAAAGGGCCCTATGTGTGCTGGTAGAAATACCCTGCAACCCAGAATACTGGTTAAGCAGTATTATTATTTCACATTTGAGTCAAATTAAGTCAAAACCAAAAATTATGCTACATACATTTCTATATTTCAAATAATGAAGAATCTCCTCTTCCTACCACACAATGAAGCCACCTATGATACCCACAATGCAGTTCAACAATTCAGCATTCAGTGGATGCTGTCGGACTTCCGGATTCGGTGTGGAACGAGATGGCAGCATAGAGTGTGGCTCCTGAGCCATTACACAAATTACACCCCTAAACTAAAAAAGATCTGAAAACACAAATATTTAATGACTCAAAATGAGTGGGGGATGAGGACAGAGAAGTTTGAGAGAAAAAACAATGCCCATTGACCAAGAAGAGCACGAGTTTGAGAGTGAGTGAACAGACGGGGAAATCGGGGACACCACACAGCCTCATTCTTTAATGGAGAGCCTCTGTGTCACTATGACAGAAATACGTGACCTCAAAAAGGAGATGAAGGAAGACCTTTCAAAATTCAGAGATGAATTCAAAGAAGAGCTGAGGCGAGACTTTGCTGGTTTTAAGGAAGAAATTAATAGGAAAATCGAGCGTTATGCCGAAGAAATTCAACAGCAGCGGAAGGATATCAGAGAGGCACATGTACGAGTGGCAGAGTTGGAGGAGTGGAATGAGAATGCATCTATGATCACTTTATTACAACGGGCTAAACTGCAGCAAAAGTTGACCGAAGTAGAGGAACACAAAAGATGCTGCTGGACGCGCTCCTGCGAATTGCAGGAGGGAACCGAACTGCACATTCAATGAGCGCACAGAAGCTTCGGTGGAGACCACCATAGGGGTCGCCTCTGAGCTCTACAGTGGTCGACTTTCTGAAATAAGAGATGAAAGAGAACACTCTGGCTAAAGCCTGGAGAAAGAAAATTGAAGTAGACGGGAGATGAATATTTTTCGACCACGATTATCCCTCCGAAGTGATGAAGAAACGTAAATCATACGTTGAGATTGAAAAGATTCTACAAGAAAAAAAGAGATCCACTTCCAAACACCCCTGAGCAGGATGAGAGTCCACTGGCCAGAAGGACCCAAGGTTTACAACAACGCTGAAGACTATGAAGACATAGTGCGATATATGAAGACACCCGACAGACGGAGCCACGCGGCCGGCAGCGGAGCGCCAATTGAGGAGTGTATGCAAAAAGCGTTACCATGGCAACGCGTCAGAAAGAAGCAAGGAGGCAATGGAGGGGCCACCGCCTCTGGGGACCTCAGCCAGGATGCAGGGAACAGAGCGAGAGAAAGGCTGCAAGAGTTTAGAAGATTAAAAAAGCGATGGCGACCAGCTTAAAAGAGAAAAAGGTATGGGGGGTCGACATGGAACCCAGACCCGTCTCCTGGTTTAAGTTGACACAGATGGCGGGATGAGTAAAGTCAGTAACCAAAACTGTAGAACAGGTTTTGTGTTTTTTTGGTTTTTACTAACTTTGTGGGGAGACTGATATGTCGTAAATTTTCAGGTTTGAAAATTATAATCTTTTCAGTAAGGTGCTGAACTGTATTTATCATAACAGACTGGGCTCCATTAAGAAAGATTTAAAGAAGAGGGTGTTAGCCCCCACCCCCCTTCCCGTATACACTGGACTTCTCTTGCGTTTCAACAAAAATCGACAGAGAGCCCTGCTAATTCAGTGACTGTTGGACTTGTCAAGTAGGATGGGAAGACCTATTTCAGGTTTACCCAAAATCAATAGGGGGGGGCCCTTTGTACACAGAAGGTCATCCCCCATTCCCACCGACAGGGAGACAGAGCCTGTGGGGAGAACGGCGCTTGCTCGCTGGGGAGTTCAGGTTTTGTGTTTGCCCGTTTTTTGTTCTGTTGATAATGTGACAGTTGATGGGCTTGAAACCATCTCAAAGGATACAAACAATGCAATATGATGATATAATGGTGGTGTCAGTAAATATTACCGGCTTGAACAATATCAAAAAAAGGGATAAAGCCCTAACAAAATTTAGAAAGGAAAAGATGCAGTTTATCTTTCCTCAAGAGACACATTTGACACAGGAGGAGCATGCTAAGTTTAAAATTGGGCTACAGGAACTCATTTGCCAGTTCCTTTGAGAAAGCTGATAAAAGGGGAGTGGCAATACTGATTTCTAACATGCTGAAGTTCAAACTGATCAAAGAAATAAGTGACAAGGAGGGAAGATATGTCATTATGAAGGGTGAACTGGAAAACCAATTGGTGACACTGTTCCATGTGTATGCTGCTCCAGAAAGTGGAAAAACATTTCATGGGAAAATATTAGATTTTTTAAACTCAGAAACAGAAGGGACATTGATATGTGGTGGATATTTTAACGTGGCACTAAATTACAGGTTGGATACGACGAGCACAAAGGGAAGCAAAAGACAAATTAGTAGGCATATGAACCCAATGTTAGAAATGGTATGTACTGGACGTGTGGAGAGAACTTCACCCACTTAATCGGGATTATACCCACTCGGTCCCTCATGCGATGTACTTCAGGATTGATTATTTTCTAATGAATATGGGTGATATATATATATAGAGTAAAGGAGTGTTGATAGGGGCATCTGAAATATCAGATCACAGTGCAATTTATCTGACAATTACAAAAAAAATACAGTTTGGAGATTTAACGAAGGTATACTGAAAAATAAGGGACTGATTGCAGAATTAAAAGGGGAAATAACGAGATATAGGAAGCAGTGTTTCCCCTCGCTTTGGGGGGATGCGCGTGCACGGAGGGGGCATGCACTTGCTCACGGGCGCACGGAGGGGGCACGCACAGAGGGGGGTGGAGGAGGCAAACGGGCACCAACGCAAACACAGGAATCATGATAGCCATGTGTTTCTTTTAATCATTTTCTGACGCGCGGGGGAGCATTCTCGTGTGTGTGTGTGTGTGTGTGTGTGTATGTGTGTGTGTGTACGCGCGTCGGGTCGGTCCGAGAGCAGAGGAAAGGAGATAGAAATTACATGCTGACATGTAAATAAGATAAATAAGTTACATTTTCTAGTTGATATAATAAAAGAACAAGTTAGAGACCTGTTCTATATGTAAGGTAACCTTCAATGACGTCTGTTGTCATCTTATGCGATATAGAAAAATGTAATTTACTCGATCCTCCAGGGGGGCGACCCCCCCCCCCCACTGGAAACAATGGGAAGGAAAATGACAATGGAGAAGTAGATCCAACAATTCTATAGGACGCTCTGAAAGCCGTAATGAGGGTAAGGCTGATCTCACATTTAACATTTGCAAAAAAAATCTGATTAGAGACATACCAGAAACAAATTGGAAAATTAAAAGAATTGGAGGAACAACATAAGCATTCAAAGGATCCAGGTCTAGGATCAGATCAAGGACATAAGGAAGAATATAGATGACATACTGTTAGAAGAGGTGGAAAGGAAAGCAAGGTTTAGTAAACAGACATACTATGAGGGAGGACCTAAAGCCATTAAAAAACCTAGCAAGGAAACAGCAAGCATTGTCCAACATACATAAAATAAGAGATCCAGTAACCAATCAAATTCTGTATGAACAAGAGGAAATATAATGGGTTTTTGAGGAATATCATAGCAAATTGTATTTGCAGCCTGTTTCTGTGGGGGGAGAGCACCTGACAGAATTCTTAGACGATTTGCCAGCAATAGGCGCAAAACAGACTGAGATGCGAGCTTCAGAAATAACAATAGAAGAGATAGTTAGTCGGGCAAAAGTCTATTAGTCGGACAAAATCGGGGAAATCACTGGGATCTGATGGATTTGGGGCCTCATTTTATAAAACTTTCAAAGAGGAGGTATGTTATGTGACTCATTCAATTATACTCTCAGGTCAGCCAAGATTCCTCCCTCATGGAATGAGGCCATCTCCGTTATTCCAAAGGAAGGTAAAGATAAAGAATATTGTGGCAATTATAGACCCATACCACTTTTAAATGTGGGCTACAAACTCTACACCTCCATTATAGCTAAGAGGTTAGAGACATTTATGCAGGATCTGATTGATGAGGACCAATATGGGTTTATAAAAGAAAGGCAAACACAAGATAACCCTAGGTGGCTGACGAGTGAACGCTGGTGCAACTTGCTGCCGCTGCTCGCCGATAACTTCTCAACTTTTTAACTTTCTAAACTTATTTTATGGTTTTATGACATAATCGGACCCTGAAATTGCTTTCACTGGAATACTTTTACAATCTGCCGGCGCTACAGTCTGTGTGAGCCTTAACCAGCGTTAGCTTACCTGTCCTGTCCCAGCCTGAGCCTCACCTGGCGTTTACCTGGACGTCAACGCTGCCTGAGTCCTCGTCCACAATGTGGACCGGTAGGACATACATCTGGTTTGTATTCGTCTGGCTCTTTCTCCTGCCTGTTCACCTGCCAGTGAAGGGCTTACTCCAATACTCAGCTGTTGACCTGCTCCGGCTGCGCTGTCACTTGCCTGGACCTGCGCTTTGCTGCTTTCCTCACCCGTCTGTCCTCTCTCTCACCACACATAATACTTCTGCGCGATTTCAATATCCACATGGACACTATCAATCTGCCTCTCACCAAAGACTTCACATCCTGCCTAGAGAGTTTTGAATGTCGGCAGCACACCACTATTTCCACACACTCCAAAGGACACATTCTGGACCTAATCTGTTGCTCTGGTTTCACCCCTCTCAACGGTACAGCTGATGAACTGACCACTTTCTCCTCTCGTTTACAGTGAAACTCACTCTCTCCATTTCTAAGCCAACCCATCTCATTTCATTCTGGAATATAAAGAACATTAACCCCGCCACTCTCTCTTCTAGTACCCACTCTTCCTGCCTCCCTGACATCCCCAATCCATACACTCCCGATTATCTCATGTCTCTCATTACAACACTGGCCTTCATAATATTCTCAATTCTCTTGCTCTGTTAAAAACCAGATCTGTTTCTTTCTCCGTCTCTGCCCCTTTGTTCACCCCCGATCTCCGTCTGATGAAAGCCAAAGATCGGCAACTTGAACGACTACATCGAAAAACTGATCTCACTATTCACAAAGAAATGTACAATAATCACATATTACGTTACAAGGCCTCTATTGCCAGCATCAAAACCCACAACTATTCCAGTGTGATCAATTCAAAAATCAAGAATATCCACCTATCCTTGGTTCAAATCTCATATATGCATCTCAGCCGATTTTCACCCATCCACACACTCATTCTCCTCCTTCCTCCTCCCCACTCCTCTCACCGCTGGGACTGTCCCTATGACCTTCAAAACCACTGCTACTACCCCAATTCTGAAAAAACCTGGCGCCGACCCCTCCAACTTCAACAACTCCAGGGGATTTTTTTGGAGGGATCTCCAAAAGCCTCCCAACTCCATTCTAACCCACAATAACCTGTACGAACAGTTCCAGTCCGGTTTCCGTCCACTCCATTGCACTCACCATAGCACCATAGCAACGACCTCCTTGTGGCAGCTGACTCTGGACTCCTCACCATCCTCATCCTCCTCGACCTAAGTGCAGCCTTCGATACCATCTGTCACACCACCCTCATCAACGGGCTATAATCCACTGGCATCACCCACACTCCGCTCGACTGGTTCTCGTCTTATCTCTCTGGCCGTATTCGCTTCATTCAACTTGAGTCCTTTGAATCCACTCCTTCTTCCGTCACTACAGGTGTGCCCCAGGGCTCTGTCCTGGCCCCTCCTCTTCATTATCTACCTCCTTCCCCTCGGCAACATCTTCCGCAAATTCACCATTCACTTCCACTGTTACACAGATGACACTCACCTCTACCTCAGCACTAAACCCTCGTCCAGTCTCCCATCCACCTCCCTCACTGATTGCATCTCTGAAATAAAAACTTGGTTCACCCGTCCTTAAATTAAACAGTAATAAAACCGAGGTTCTCCCCATTGGCACCAAATCCATTCTATCCAAATCCAACAGCTTCTCCCTCACTATTGATAACTCCTCCGTTTCACCCTCCCCCAGGTTAAGAGTCTGGGTGTCCTCCTTGACAGCACACTATCCTTTCAATCGCACATCAATAACATTACCCGGACTGCCTACTTCCACCTTCGAAACATCAATCGTCTCTGCCCCTCCCTCAGCCCCCACACTGCCGCCATCCTTGTCCACAGCCTCGTCACTTCCCGTTTGGATTACTGCAACTCTCTCCTCTTCGGCTTCCTTCACAAATCCCCCCATAAACTCAACGTGGTCCCGAATTCAGCTGCCCGTATCATCACCTGAAACCCTCCATCCACCACATCACTCCAACTCCTGTCCTCCTCTCCATATCTGTCCTCCATGGTCCCACTCCCTCCCGCTTCCTAAACCAAGATATTAGAAGGGACCTGGAGGGAGCTATTTGTTTGGACTTCAGCTCAAGGATAGAGATAATTAAGACAAATGTTCTACTGAGACTTTTATATCTGTTTCAATCTCTGCCGGTGATCATCCCACAAAAACAATTCATAAAATGGGGCAAGTGGATATCGAGGTTCATATGGGAAGGACAGAAACCTAGGATTCAATGCAAAACCCTGCAGCTCCCCAAAGACAAAGGAGGCCTTGCTTTGCCGAGCCTAAAGGAATATTTCTTTGCAGCACAAATCCGACCTCTGGTATGTTGGTGCAATTATGAGTTTTTTACGAGATGGAAAAATATAGAACTGGGTATGACAGAAATGGAGGTATGAAATTTAATAGCACACAAGGGACTATTGAAATAATTAGATGGCCGGCTGGATATGCTAACTAAAACTACAGTAGAAACATGGAATACAGTAGTTGAGAGATATAAATTGGAGATAAAGATGTTGAGTTGGTTTGCGTTTGACTCCAGGTTTATACCAGGGATATTGATAAAGGTTTTAAGCAATGGGCGAACAAAGGAACCACAACAATATGCACAATGGTGGAACGGGGTAAGCTGCAGAGTTTTGAGAAGTTAAGGGACAAATTTGGACTAGATGGAAATGAAAAATATTGTTACCTACAACTAATCGATTATTTTGTGAAGGAGATAAGAACTGAAACTGATAATGGAATTGTTTGGGTATTTCAGAAGGCCTATAAGAGGAAAAACAGCAGGGTAATCTCAGTTTTATACAAGAATTTGATGTCGTGCAGGGAGTCTCCCTCTCTATATATTAAAGAAAAATGGGAAAAAGAGCTAAAAGAGCAAATAACAGAAGAGGAATTACTATGTGTAAATCGCAGTGCACGGCCACTAGATTTTGGAGGGAGTTTGATTGGAAAAATATCGTCAGATTTTTTTATAACCCCAAGAATTAGAAAGGAACTGATGTCTACACAGCAGCCGTGCTGGAGATAGTGTTAATGCCGACCACACACACATATTCTGGTCTTGCCTAAATTTAAAAGGGTACTAGGATCAAATATGGCAGTGTGTACAGAAAATAATAGGATTCCAGATACCCAAAACATGTAAGACATTGTATTTGGGAAATTTGACACGTGATGTAAAACTAAAGAAAGATGAATATTTGTTTAAGCTACTTCTATCGGCAAGCAAAAAAGTAGTTATCAGATTATGGTACAAAGTGGAACCACCGACTGAGGGACAGCGGCTGTGTGCTGTCAAAGAAATATTTGTAATGGAAAAACTCACGCACAGTTTAAGGCAACAAGAAATACAATTTGTAGAAAAGTGGGGAAAAATTACTCATTTCAGGAGGACGAAAGTGGACACCACCACCATCACTGGGTATTAAGGAGACTGATAAAAGAAGGATTGATGACTGTTGTAAAGGTGTTTTGCCCGAACACTGCAACTGTTGAAAATAATAAAAAGTGGATGCTGTGACAACACCATGGCTTGGGCTCTGCCTCTTTACCCATTTTTGGATGAACCAGGAAGTAGGAGGAGTTAGGTGAGTGAACTGCCCACCACAAGCCTCAAAAGCACTCTGCAGAAATGGTGGCATTGATGTGAACCAACCTGCTCTTCTGTTTTCAGATCTCCAAACTCGTCCAGGAAGCTGCTCTCTGAGGGAAACTGCAGCGGCTCCAGGAAGTTCAGCAGACTAAAGAGTTCCTCCACAGAGTTCTGCAGAGGAGTTCCTGTCAGCAGAACCTTGTGTTCCTGCAGGAAATATTTAAAATGTTTAATGTTCGCGTCAGGCTGCAGAGGATTTGAGTGTCTGCAGCGACAGAGTGTGAGATACACTGACCAGGTTCATGAGTTTGAGTCCCTCCAGCAGTTTGCAGTTCCTGTTCTTCAGGCGATGAGCTTCATCGATAACCACACAGCGCCAGTGCAGCTTCCTCAGCTCCGGACAGTCGGCCATGATCATCTCAAAGGTTGTGATCAGCCCATGGAACTTCAGCACGCCAGGAATACTGTTACCCTGAGGGTCTCTGTGGAACATCTCGTACTGCAGGATCATCTGCCGGCTGATCTGTGAGCCGTGGTACACGATGACGTTCATGTGCGTCCACGTGCGGAACTCCCTCTCCCAGTTGGTGATGGTGGAGAGAGGAGCGATGATGAGGAAGGGCCCGCGGATCCCCATGTTGAAGATCTCATACAAGAAGGTGATGGACTGGATGGTCTTCCCCAAACCCATCTCATCTGCCAGGATACAGTTTTTCCTGAGTCAGCGGGGAGGGAGGGAGGGAGAGACTTAAAGTGAATAAGTGAGTAAATCACCTGAGACAGAAGAATCACTAGGCACTATATCTATTTGTGCGTGCGTGTGTGTGTGTGTGTGTGTGTGTGTGTGTGTGCGCTGACCTGTTGTACCAGTTGAACAGTAACCAGTTCATTCCCTCCAACTGATATTCCCTCAGCTGGTTTCCGTTCCTGTAACCTCTGGACTTCTCCAGCTTCTGCCATTTATCAGGAGGAGGTCGTTCCTGTCAAACAGAAGAGGAGGGACACGAACCCCGATGTCTGAATGATGATGGAGATGATTGACAGATGTGTCTCGGATCCTCTGTTTGTGTTTGGACTCACCATGTGTCGCAGGTCTGTCGGCAGTTTCTGGATCTCCTCGAACTCTTTGACCTTCTCCGGGTCCAGGTCTTCCTGCAGCTCCCATGTGGCCTCCTCATACGAGAGGCTGCACCACTTCACCAGGTAGTGAGTCACCTCCTACATGGCATGACAGGAACATGGTGACGGAGTCAACAACTAAAAATAATCTACTTCCTGTTTACATCACATGACCTGCTGACATGAAGGGTCATGTGACCTGTATTTTCAAGAAGTGCTACAGGAAGTGCACTGAGCTTTGAAGCAAGAAGATGTTCGCGCTCATTCAAGAGAAAATACCTGCCCTCAGAGCGCCCTCTGCTGGATCACAAAGCAACTGTGGTGTGTGTGTGTGTGTGTGTGTATGTTGCGTGAGTTGTGTGCATTTTTGAGTATCATTCACCTCTCCAGTCTCAGTATCTGTGGTAACAGCCACCTCCAGCACTCTGTCCACCTCCACATAGTCCGGGTTAAATAAATCCTCATCAGGCTGAGAATAAAACAAAAAATGGAGTTACAATTAACAAATACTGACTTTAAATACTTCAAAAATACATTTTTAACCATGACTATGTCAAATGTCACTGAAATATTGACTTATTTGAGTCTTGGCGTGACACAAAATTATTTAATAAACTTAATAAACACAGACGTCCAGACATATTCAAGTTCACAGTGAAAGTCACAAAAGGTGGAAAATGAATCAATAACATTTAAATAAAAATTCAATTAAAAATGTCGTTAAAAATTTAATAAACACAGACATCCAGACATATTCAAGTTCACAGTGAAAGTCACAAAAGGTGGAAAATGAATCAATAACATTTAAATAAGAATTTAATTTACATTTTTAATCTTTATCTTTAGTGTGGAGCCGAGACCGTTAAGCGTGTTCACACAGAGGAAAAGTTTAAAAAAAACTTGTGTTATGGACTGAAAATCAATCTGAGACAAGATGTGGTTTTAATCTAATAGAGCCGTGGTGTCCAAACTGTGGCCCGTGGGCCAACTGCAGTCCGTGGTCGTTACCTCTGTGAACAGGTGTTTCATCTGAGCCTGTTTGGTCCTGAATCGTTTAATCTTCTGGTGGATTCTGGGATCTTTCTCCAGCTCCTCCAATGTGGCCCATTTACAATGCAAGTAGGAACTGAAAAACACAAGTAATAAATATAAATAGCAGGTAATGTACTACATGCATCACTGTGACACTGAGTTTTACACAGTGGGGACAAAATGAGGACATCCCTCTCTATGATGCTTTGTTCTCTAATAGTTACTCTGTAAAAAAAAACAAAAAACTGTAAAGATGTTGTTACTATGGCGACGCTTTAACTTGCACAATATAATCAGTGTCTATAAATGGACAAATGTAAATGTCACTGCAGCACTCAGCAGTGTGGTACTGCACCAGCTACACTGCTACTTATGCATCAGATAATAAATTATGTATCGTAATGATTTTCACTGTACAAATATTACACTTCCATGTAAATCTTTAATTTCTGAATATTAATTCTAAATAAAGTCTAAATCCTGTGCAGGCTATCCTCCATGTTTTATTCATCACCCCTGGGAGTAATTTACCAACGACTTCTCTTTAAGAAACACAAAGCAGGGACAAACAGGAAGCTCCCAGGAGACCCCGACCCAAGTCATGTGACTCACTCTTTAACCTAAAGCCCAATTCATGCTGCTGTGTCAAAGAGACTTAATTATGAAAACAAAGAGGAAGACACAACTGTCAGCTCACTGTTCGCGACCTTAAAGTGTGAAAACATTAACTTTCAGAGTAAAACTGAAACTCACAAGTTTCTGTATTTGACGTAAAACTCCTCGGTCTCCTCTGATTGGTCCTCGGATGTCTGAGGAAACACAGGGACAAAAATTCACTGATGGAGAAAAGAAATACGTGCAAAAGCAGAACAGTAGAGAAAAAGTCTCTTAACACTTCTCTGAAACACCTGCAATTTAGCACTGCTCCATCAGGCAGTGTGGAGCAAGCTAGATCAGTGTGTGTGTGTGTGTGTGTGTGTGTGTGTGTGTGTGTGTGTGTGTGTGTGTGTGTGTGTGTGTGTGTGTGTGTGTGTGTGTGTGTGTGTGTGTCCCCCCCCCCCCCCCCCATAGAATGATAGGGGTGACACTAGATGTATGAGCAGCCAATATGCTCGGTGCCCAACCCAGGGAGAACCACAGACTTCATATGGAGATTTTAGTAACATTTGTGACGCCACCCATTGGTGGGCAGTTCAGTCGTCAGCTATCTTGCCAATGCCTAACTCCTTCTACTTCCATGTTCATCCAAAAACGGGCAAAGAGGCAGACCACAGGTAGAGCTGGGGTGGGCTCAGGGTGCAGTTGCAGCAACCACAGAAGGGCCCGGGTTTCACTCAAGAGACCACGCCCCTAAATTATCCACAACTTCAAACTTGGACAGAATAAAAAATAAGCAATAGACTCGCTTTTGGAGACAGTCTCACTCTGTGAACTGCAAGTGTTTCCATTCACTCAGTGTGTGTGTGTGTGTGTGTGTGTGTGTGTGTGTGTGTGTGAGCGCCCCTAACCTCTTTCTTCAACATTCTGACAGACAGGATCTTCTCGATGATGTTGGCCTCGTCTTCAGGTGGTTCCTGTGAGACAGAGACAGGAAACGTGAGCAGCGCCCACACTGATCAAATCAAGATTTACCTATATAGCCCATATTCACAGTTTGTCTCACAGGGCTTCACAGGGTGGGCAACATCCTCTATCCTTAGACCATCAACAAGGGTGAGGAAAAACTACCGGGGGAAAACCCTGTTAGCCTTAGGGAGAGTCACAGGTGAGGGATCCACTCCCAGGACGGACAGACATGCAATGGATGTTACATAGAATGTGCAATAATAATACACGCATTATAAATGTAAATGTAAATGTTTAAGTCCATCTTGATCTCTGGGTTCATCATGAGCATCACTGATCAGGAGGTCACAGTGATTCAGTCCGTTCATCAGTCACCAAACAAAGACTTTAAAAGGACGCAACACAACAACAACAAAGAAGTGCGTCCTCACCTCGGCCTGCCACGCCAGAGCGGTGGTGTTGAGCGCTGAGATGCGCCCGGCTCCAAGAACGGCAATGGTCTCTCCATCATCGTCCACCACTTTGAAGTCTAAGTCCTCGTTGTACTTCCTCCTCTTCACTTGTCGTCCAGAACGCCGCTTCTACAAGATGAGACAGATGATACGTGTCACCGTGGAAACAAGAGGAGGGGAGACATGAGATTAAGGAAGAAGAATTGCAGGCCTGAGAGAGAGAGGAAGAGAATCAAGGAGAGGAGGAAATGAGAGCAGGAGATACTGGGGTGAAAGAAGAGAGGGAGCAAAGTGGTGAGAGGAAGGAGAGAGGGAAGGAAGGGAAGATTCCCAAAAAGGAAGAAAGGAAAAGGAGACAAGGATATTTCACAGGATAGACAGCAAGTGTACAAGGTGTCAAATTACATGTTTAATTTAAAGGTGCATTGTGTGAGATGTGTAAGAAGTGAAATTATTGCCATGTCTATTGTCAGAATCAGAAAATAAAATAGTGCAAATATTTCTATGTGTATAATCAAATAAATATATTAACTGTTTACCAAACGATACAATGAGCCCTTTATATTTTTCTCTCCGTTAGAGGGCACCACCAAGTCTTTACAGCAGCCCAGAATGGACAAACCAAACTCTTGAAGGCTGCCATATGTTCCAGTACATGTGAGGTGCAACACAACACTTCACCACTAAATTTCACTGAACCCTCCAAACATCGCCCCCTGTCAGTCAGTTAGGGTGCGTCAGTCTCACCGTGTTATCCAGAGGGTCCTGGCTGTCCTCTCCGCCCATGGTGAGGGCTGACATTGAGGTAGTGTCGTCACTCTCCCCCCCCTCCTGGACAGCCACTTCCTGGTTTCTCCTCTTCCCCTTCTTCTTCTTCTCCACAGGTGCGGCGCCGGGATCTCTGTGAGCAGGAGGAGGAGGAGGAGGCAGAGCTCAGTAATTACATCACTGGACATCATACCATAGATGCATGGCTTTAGAGAAAGTGCTGGTCAGATCTCGTAATACCATTTTCTACCACTGGCGTGAAAACAGTGGGATCGTTGTTTATTTGTAGGCTGCAGTAAACTCTAAAAGCTGAGGCAGAAACTGAATTTAGGACGGCGAAGGAGGAAAAGCTAAATTCATATCTCTATCTCTCTCCCTCTCTCTCTCTCACTCTCCCTCTCTCAGGGGCAAGCAACGGGACCAAGACAAAGCAGCAGATTCACATGGAATTATAACTCCACCCACACAGGATTTTCTAAGTCTTCCTCCGACTGTTTCGGAGATGAACAAGACATGACCTGAAACCGGAGCGTGACCCAGGAATGACCCCGAGTTCACAAGTTCCTCTCGTCTGGTCTCATTTGTAGTTTTCTCTGGTTTCATCACCTCTGTGATGTCTCATCTCTTTGCAGAGCAGCGATTGTCATCTCTTCTTTCAATTATCCCGTCTGTCTCTTATCAGTGACTCATCTTTTTATTCTTTAATGTCTTTCAATCAGAAAATGCTCCTCATACCTCTGTCTGAGTCTCTCCTCCACATTAACGCGTCAAAGCTCGGCCCTCAGATAATAGTCAGATCGCAACCGCAACATACAAGTGATCTGATGTCCTGAGGTGATATATTGCTGTGGAAATGATGATTACATGAAATTCATGTTTGTATATTTATAGAAAAATGCTGGTGTGGCTATATTGAAATACCAATGTTCACCACTAGAGAAAGTCATGAAAGCCACTATTTCCCCAGTTGACTCCAAAATACATGGTAAAAAAAAACTATGTTTAGCCATACAAAGTATCCTTTAATTTCAAAATAATAGCCTAGGAAATATATCTTATTGATTTATTTGTATAAACACGGTCTTTATTTTGTATATCAGTGGACAGGAAGTTGTGTAGCTTGGTCCCATAGTGTCCTCCAGACTGGTACGTTGTAGGTCTGGTGATAATGATGTTTCGGGTGTGTTTAGAGTGTGATCGTTTTAATGCATGGTTCATGAGTTCTTACAAAATACTGCCACATGCTGTTGATAAGTGGAATGACATCCATAATACAAACGGCTCTTATTTTGTTTTACATGAATATTCATTCACTATTCTGTAATTACCTTTTAAAGAAAACTAAATTCCAGCACCTGCATCTTTGGCACATTCCTCAAACGTAGACACAAAGCAGCGACAGGGACGAACAACAAAGCATCCATGGCAGAGGTAATAACAATAAAAACAGAATGTGTCTGAGCAGAGTTGAATCCTCGACAGCCTCTTCAGCTCTACCAGAGTGTGGTGAGAGCAGAGTGTTCATGTTGTCCTGGATCTGAGTATTTTTCTGACTCTGAAGCTCAACAGAAAAAAAAACAGAAAGACCTAAACATCAAAGTGAGAGATCTCTGGCCAAGTTTCTCAGAGAGGAAGTCATTTGTAGAGGACGACATCTTTACCATCTCTCGGTTCTTACCTGGGTTTGCGGCCCCTCTGTCTTGGTGCCGAAGAGACCGGAGTCACGCTGTTGGTCCGACCACGGTTCCTGGAGTTGGTGCCATGGATTTGCATTGGGACTTTAGAGTGGAGTTTAGCAGGAGGAGGAGGAGGACGAGGAGGAGGAGGAGGACGAGGGGAGGAAGGTGCTGCACGAAGAGAGAGGGACAGACAAGAAGAAGGAAACGTTTTAGCTTCATCATCACATTTGTAACCTCTATGACCTCAGATGACCTGTGTGCATCTTCAACCCATAATAAACATAAAGAGGATCCAGGTTGTTACCTTGATTCGTTGGAACAGGAGGAAGGACCTTGACCTTTGGTTTCCTCCCCCTCTTTCCAGGCACCTTAACGGGCAAACGAGTTGCCTTGGTGGCCGCAGCGGCCATTTTCCCCACAGCCACATTCTTCAGGTCGGCCACGCTCTCCTTCCTGCTCTCCCTCCCTTTGCTCCGCCGCTCCCTGCGCTCCTTCCCCTCCTTGGGCTCCTTGCTCCTCCTCAGCGTGACCACCATGGTCTCCTTCTCGTCCTTCCGTTTCTTTGGTTTGCTGCTCTCTCGCTCCGACCCCTCCCCTCGCTCCCATTGTCTCTTATCCTTTTTCTTTCGTTTCTTCTTCACCCGCCCGCCGCCTCCTCCATCGTCCTCCTCGTTCAGGGAGGAGGGTGGGCGCGGGCCTCCACCGGAGTGCTTAGTGGCGTGCACCCCGGCAGCGGCGCAGTGATTGGACGTCACCGTGCTGCCCACAGGGGCAATGAGGCGTAGCTGGTCCCTGGGGCCCAGGACCAGGTGTCCCCGTGGGATGGTGGGAACTGTGGTTTGTGCGTTGTTGTTTTGGTCAGAGGAGGAGGAGGACGACGACGAAGAGGAGGCTGCTGCAGAGGAGGCCAGAGGTGGCGTGTGCTTCAGGAGACCAGTGAACATCTGGAAAAGAAGTAAGTCATGACGGACGTTAACTTCAGCGTTGTCACAATTGTGTTCCACTATTCTGAAATTCTGCGTAGTTGAGAGGGCTCTTGCTGGATTGGAGCAGGCTCTGAGTGGAAGCTATGTTATCCCATACTAGGGGTGTAACTACACTAATCTCACAATATGGTACAATACCCGATATGGGGGTCACGAAAACAAGACGATACGAAATTATAGCGATATTCTTTTTTAAAGGGTCATTGTGTGATTTTCTGCGACATCTAGCCGTGAAAGAGCGTGACATAAAGACAAATACCAGCATCTTATGGAGGCCGCCATTTTGAATTTAATGTAAGTCAATGGAATCTTCAGGCTTGTTTGTGTGTGTGTGTGTGTGTGTGTGTGTGTGTGTGTGTGTGTGCGCGTGCGTGTGTCTGCATATTTATTGAAACTACAGCAGAAAAGAAAAACATTTGTGGACCTGTCACAGGCTGCAAAAAAATGTTTTTTTTCATTTTCCAATATGCTGATACACTAATTACATTTTCAGAGGCTTTTTAATTTTTTTGCAAAATGCAAAGTGGCTCTCTCGCTCTGTGTGTGTGTTTCTCTGTTGGTCTTTCTCTGTCTCTCTCCCTGCCCCCCCCCTCAATCTCTCTCTCAAGAACCCCGCTACATATGGTGTCAGAAGTGGGATGTGTAGACCAACGACATGTGCACCCTTAGTTGGGCTACGGGGACTGTTGGTGTGGTTAATGATTGTACGATGTTTAATACGTTTGAACGGGAGTGAAGTCTGTTGGTCAGTGACAGAGTGACGCTCTGACACACACACACTCTCTCTCTCTCTCTCTCTCTCTCTCTCTCTCACTCTGTTTCTCTCGCTCTCTCCCTTGTGTTGACGTGTGATGGGCGCCGGCTGAGATGTTGCCGGCGCACCCCTGGACTAGACAAATCTGACCTATCAGATATCGCGGTACAGGTTTTCACCACCGACATGTATCGTCACGTTTTTGTATTGCGAAACATCATGGCATAATATATTGTTACACCCCTACCTGCTATATCATGAATAATAATTTGCCCCCTCATTGATTAGGACCTGGGAGATTGTCACCACTTATCCAAACCAGAGGAAGGTCGGAGTGAAGGATCTATTTATGTGTTGGAAGAACACTCCACTACATATCTGTTAACCCCCCCGCCCCCACCCGGCTCCCCCAAAAAACTCAAAGATATTCTGACCCTGCTCTCCACTTTCATGTTTTCCCACACCTCCTCCTCCTCAAAATGTTGAAGGACTTTCAAGGGTTCTTCTTCCCGAGCTCCTCTCGTAGTCAAGCACCTGACACCACATCGTTAAATACACCAAGAGCAACAATAACATTAAGATGAGAATCCGGATTTTTACAGAAGCTCTGGG
The DNA here is from genome assembly GCA_016785325.1 of Chascanopsetta lugubris. Lineage (NCBI taxonomy): Eukaryota > Metazoa > Chordata > Actinopteri > Pleuronectiformes > Bothidae > Chascanopsetta > Chascanopsetta lugubris. The sequence goes on from JAFBJT010105791.1 coordinate 63,202, forward strand.
ATTACAATTACTACAATTACACTAAGACTGCATTCATTGAAAGGGGAGGGTCAAATTTGTTTTCAGTAAGTTATATACTATATATTTATAGCATGTATTTTCTAACTCTCTTAATTTTATTCTAGCTTAGTTTGAAAGGTTTCATAATGAAGGGGCGTGGCTTCTTGAGTGACTCTTGGGCTGACCTGTGGATACTGCGACAGCACCAAGGGCCCGACACCAGCTCTACCTGTGCTCCGCCTTTTTGCTCATACTTGGATGAACCAAGAAGGAGGAGGAGTTGGGCTTTGGCAAGATGGCCAACAAGTGAACCGCCCACTACGAGCCTCATAAGCACTCATGGCCCCACAGACGCTACCTCCATCTTTATTTACAGTCTAGAATGAGCCCATTATAATTACATCAGGAGCAGGTCCTCTCCAATAGAGGGCGCCATGTTGCGCCACCATGTTTCTACAGTAGTCAGGAACGAACAATCTCTACTAAACTACAAAATCTCAGACCATGAGTAACATAATGAGGAACTCCCTTTTCATTCTGCTGTGTCATCACTTTGACTCAGAAGGTTAAAGGTCGCACTGACCTTGGAAAACAATGTGTGGTGACTGAAGCTGCTCTGGTTGTTACACAGCACTATACCTCTATATTTTCATCATGGCTTGAACAATTTTATATTCTGGCAGCAGCTCTAAGTATTTGTTAATTCATATCTATGTAATAATTAAAGCTGCTGCACATTTTTTTCCGTGGCAGGAGTAAAAGTTCTCAGCTCAAACTTAATTTCTAACCAGAGGAGGATTTTGACTCCATCTGGTCTTTTGAATTCATATTTATTTTATCAGTACCTTTATTTTTTCACTCATCTTTCAATTACATTATCTGTTACATACATTATCACTGCCACAATATCTTTGTTGTACATTCATGAGAATAACAGCTCACACATTCAGGCTTTCACGACCTAGCAAAACATGTTTTTGCCAGGTGACATTAGCTTTGACCTTCAACTTTCAACCAAAACTGTGAATTCACACAAAACAGGGCTCTCCTGAAAGAATGAAACGAGGGTGCTGTGCCTTCGTACCATAATCTTCGCGCCATCGTACTAATTTTCAGATCTATGGTGTTGTGTCCTATTGTCCTCTGTAATTTTGCTTAATTTTGGCGAAATTTGCCGGTTTCCAGCCACATTGTGTCATTTTCCTCAGCGCCATTGTTCTCTGGCGACATTTCATGAATCGGCGAAATCTCGCAATGTTTTCAAAGTGCGAGTCTTGCATCGCATTGGTTGATTTTGCTATGACGCTAAAAATGAAGTGCTGTTATTGGTGAATAATCTAAGAGTGTAAAAAAAACCTTTCGCAGGGAAATTTGACATTAACAAGCTCAGCTGTTTCTGTTTACATCCTGCATCATGAGGGCTGTAGCAGAGTGAGAGCAAAGGAAGAACCGCAGCATTGCTGTGTAAATATGCTGTATAGATATAGATTATAAGTAGACTGGAGATTATATGTAGACTGTAGATTTATGATTGCGTATAAAGTAGATTATATATGGAGTAGATTGTATGTAGTCTGTAAATTGTTCAAAAGTTCAACCTTATTGTATATATAGACTGTAGATTGTACATTTTCTGTAACACATTGCTGCTTGGACTAAAGGCTGTTGCAGTGTGCAATAAAGAACTTATTTTGTGCTTAAAATAATAATTGTGCTATAAAGTTCACTTTATTTGTTATTTTGAAGTTGTAGAAAATGGTCTCCATTTGCATTTGAAACTGTCAAAATGCCAGAGCTCCGGAGGGGAAGCACGTGGCGTCGCGCAGCGCGCATCGCTTCCGAGTGCTCCGCACACTCCATCCACAGCTAGCACCATCTTACTCCACATTTCTGGGGAGAGCCCTGCAAAATGTGTAGAACTTCCCTGAAGACCTAATATATCAGATGTTGTGCTCACTACTCTTTAACATGTTCATTTCTTCCCTCAAGACGAAGACAGTCAACTATATTTTCTGAGGCCCCCAAAGCAGCAACAACAACAACGACACGGGTGATTAGTCATATTCTCTGTGTCTGACGGAGGGTGTCAGAGAAATGGTTGCTTGGTTCCAATGACAAAACCACGGTCTGTGACAAAGGGTCAGAGACCGTATTTGAGTGTGTGTGTGTGTGTGTGTTTTCCTAAGTAGTGTCGTGATACAGTGAGAACGAGCATGTTATCCCTGATGTTGTGAGGCCAATGCAGATGCAGCACCAACACACTCCGCTTCTCACAAAGATATGAGAATTCAACTCAATGAATTTCAACTCAATGAATCTCTCACACACACACACACACACATACACACACACACACACAGAAAGGCACGCAACCTCAACGGCCTGTTGGTTTGGGAGCAGGGGGTATCAGGGCCGTTGCCATGGAAACTGGCTCTCTGTGCTAAACCTGCAGGGAGTGGGAAGGCGGACGTAAACACACTGTCACCATGGTAACCCTTTCGCTACCAGCGGCTGCTGGTTGTCTAACCACACTGTCTGTGTGATGAATAGATTGATTCTGTCTCTGTGTCTGTGTAACAGAGATGAAAATGTCTTGTATATAATGATAAGAATTATTATTTTATTTTGTGAATGTAATCTGATTTCTACATATATATATATATAAATATGTTCCATGTCATTTGTTTATTTTTCCGGTGGGGACATTTTTTGAGCGAGGCACACCGGCTACGCACACGGACCAGGAGACCCCGACAATGGCGTTTTTTTGCTTTGCTGCCACACGGCAGTTGCATTGTTTTTGTTTTCACATGTAAATGTAAATCATTGTATCAGTTTCCTTCAAAATTTTCCTCTTCTGTACGAGTGGATGCTGTATCATTTGTATCATTTGGGGTTCTGGCTTTTTCATTCGAGTTGGAAAGGACCGTGGTGAACTAATCCAGACTGTGGACTCGCAGAATAAAAACTGAAAAACTGCATTTAACGTCTCCCCGTTCTTCACTCGTGACGGAAGACACCCATTACATCTGCTGCATGTGTATGTGTGTGTGTGAGTTGCTGTCAGTCAACTTCTCTGATAAGACGACACAAGTTGTAGTGCTTGACAATGAACCCGTTTACATGACACTCAAAGCCCCGGTCATTATCTGATTATTTTAGTTATCCGTTCATTCAAGTGCTCATGTAAACTACATACTCTGATTTCCTTAATCAGACAACTGTAGTTGATATGAGAAATCGGAGTAACACAGCTGGATTTCTCCCCGATACTTTGATCGCTCCGTGCATGTATACAGGAATATCAGATTTCAACCATGTTTTTACGTCTGCACATGCGTGCAGTCACAACATGAGTGGAAGACGGACTAAATACTACACACCTGGTACGCAGCAGCGGAGACAGACAGTCAACAAAGAGCCACTCCTGAGAGTTGGCTTGTACATCACAGTGTCTCAGTTTGGGTCCTGCTCAGTAACAGAGAGCCCGTCCATCATGACCAGAGCGAGGACCGGAGCTCTCCGGTCACTACGCCGTTAAGATCGCTCCACACTCGGCAGCAGCTGTGGAACGGGACTCGGACAAAAACTCAACCGAAACCTAACTCTAAACCTGAGGGGATGGGAGGAGAGTTCAATCAAACATACACTGTTTATTAATACACCTTGGCACAGTTATGCTCAACAAGACACAACTGGATGTTTTGAAAACAACAAGGACGTTTGAGTCATTACGTTCGTACGTCCTCTGATAGAAATCTGAAAACTGAAGGGGCTCATGTAAACCAGTTTTCACATTATCTGATTACTGAAGTGCATTTAAACTTATATATCTGATTATTACAATTATCTGATTACTCCCAGTTATCTGATTTCTACCGTCATGTAAATGGGCTCAATGATGTAACAACAATATCCATCTTGTGTCTGTTCACTGTGTATTTGTTTTTGATCTCATTCTTAAAACTACTCCTAAAATAATATAAAACTTAAAGACCAATAATTGAGTATGCCCGGCAAAGAGTTTTACGGGCCATTCAGTTTTTTTGTTGCAGTACCACAAGTGCTGTTGCACTAATGCTTGGAAATATTAGAAACTTTTTTCAGGTTTTTGTTGCAGAAACAGAGAAATGATGAAGGTTGAAGAGAATGACGTGTTTAAAATGAGCCTCCGCACAGCCACAGTCTGAAGAGTCAACTGTTTTCTCGCATGTTCAGAGACAGAGAATCTGTAGGTGTGATCCCACTTTCAAACAAAGGGATGAAGAGCCGGAGGAACAAGAGGAGAATTCTGTCTGAACACGACAGCAGCAGGAAAGCAATGAGGCTCAATCCCCGGGTGAGACACCAGGGTGAGGAAGTGGAACAGCCCCACCCACCAAGGTCAGCATCTCATTTTGGTGTTTTGGCTATGAATCAAAGGTAAGGTTCAAAGGAGGAAGGAAGTCGTTATTTTGTCTATTCTGTAAAAATGCTGAGGTGAGAAAATACATAAATGTCTTCATATACCGAACTGATAATGTAGAGCTTGTAATCTCACTTTTTTGTCATCAATAACAAATATCTTTGATCTAGGCAACAACAAGGCACTGGAGGCAGCTTTAGCTAGCTAGCAAGCTCTGACAGCAGCAACAGTGTGTGCTCGCTCGGGAATTCAGGCTGCAAACAGACTCAGAGTCACCTCCAATTTCAAATGAAGCCCACCGATTGTGCCCAAAAGGGTGTGGCCTCTGTCAAGCACCCTGGATATGGCGCCAACAAGCGTACAGGGGTACGGTTTTAGCTAACTATCTTGTCCGCTGTCATTTATTTTGGTAATGTCAAGTCTGTCCACACATTACTGTATGAACTATGTTCTTACATCCTTCTATATATATTCCATAATAGAAGCAGACAGACTAGTCATCAAACATGGAGGCTATAAAACATCCCCATCACCTCTTTGTTTACATGTCAAAGCCCTCACTCCTTTGATGACGATGGACAACTTGAAACCTGAAACCTTAAAAAAAAAAAACACACAAAAAAACAAGAGTGTCTCACCTCGCTCCATGTTCACTTCCTCTGCCTCCTCTAACAGGAAAACACAAGGCAGCCAGACACAGGTGCAGGTAAACTACCAGCTAAAATTAGCCTCTAAGCTAACTCGGGCTCGGTAATGACCTGAGCCGCTGCCATCCATCTCCACAACAACAGAGCAACTGCAGCCCACACATATGCACACACACTAGGTGGCATCACATCATGGGTGAGTGTGCTTACAAGAACTACACAGGCATGTTCACACACACGCACGCACACACACGCACACCCACCTCAGAGTTTCTCGCTCTTTCCTCACTCCCCCCGGTAACGCTACATGGCTCAATCTGCTTAGTTGACACACACACACACACACACACACACACACACACACACACACGACTTACAACAGACCCACTTTAATATACACACCCACACGGACAGACACACACAAGCGTCACGGCTCAATGTGCTTACAAGGGTGACTAAATGCATGTACGAAAAAAAATCCAAGCACACACTGTCTCTCCTACATGCATCCACACATCTCTCTCTCACAAACACACACACACACACACCGCTTCCAGAGATGTGCTGCAGTGTAGCAGGCTCTGCCAACCCAGTAAAGTCGACCAAACACAGCTGAGGGAAGCTGCCTGCAATCACGCTGCCTATGAATCAATAATACTGCCTCACATTCGCGCGCACACACACACACACACACACACACACACACACACACACGCAATCACGCAGCATCTGTCTCTCTGTCACGAATATAGACCATGAGCACTGCAGTCTCATCAATGCTTTCGCTTCCTTTCACGGATCCAGCAGCAGACTGAGTGGCTAACACCTATGCTATGCTAACACCGGTTACACTGCCACATGCTGTTGATGTGCAGGGGTCAACAGGTGCAGGGGTCAACAGGTGCACAACCCTCTGACCTCTCCCTCATTTCCTTTCATTTTTGTCGTCGTAAGCATCACTACAGTAGGAAAGTTACAATTGTCGCAGAAATGCTAGCACAATAATAAGCTAATCAGGCTAAAAAATAATACTTACCTGGTCAAATGGGCGTGTCATTGACAGAGCAACACAATGACAAAATACTGCATGTAAACACACATGTAGTAGTAGTAGTAGTTGATTCCTCTAAATCCAGCATACAATACCTTTCATCTATATAAAATTCCAGAAGTGCTTAATAATAAGGCCCTCTCAGGCCCTCTGCTTTCATGTCAGAGAGTATTAATTTAAATGTATCTTTTATACTTGTTTATCATTAATAATCGATAAAACGTGAAAAATGAAACGCTCCTCATACAATATTTAACAGACAACAGCAGCCTCTCTCCTAATGAGGGGGCGTGACCAGGAAGTGTTTGCTGTCCCACTTGATAAATGACTCGGACATTTAGCCGTCGGGGGTTCGAGCGTTTTCCTGCAGCGTCCTCATTTCAAAATGCGTCTGTGAAGCCTTTGTCTCCTAATTTCTATTTGTTTCAGAGATCGCAAATAAATACATTTAAATGTATTTTAACAACAATGACCTGAGGATGAACATTAACTGCAGTTCTCTAAATATATGAAACTACATCACTGCTTTAATGATGCTACTTCATTTTAAGAATCCTGAAGGGACTGATTCCAATATGTTGATTCTTGTGATTAAACTGTGTGACCTTTCATAATAGACACATTTGGGAATGGAACCCAACAGCACATTGTTTTGGTCTCTGTAGCAACATAAAATGGAATCAACCAAAGATCTAACAGCTGGGAAGCAGACCTAACAGAGTCCATGTGACCATCTTCACACAAATGGCCTATGATGACAAAAAAGGCATGGGTTCAATGCGAGTGTCGCTCAGTGGGAGAGCATGTGTTTTGAATACATGAGGTCATGGGTTCAATTCTTGGTCTCTTTATCCACCCCCACTAAATGAAATTGTAGGATTACTCCTAATAAAAACACTGGCAGATGGGCTGTGTTTTTCCTGACCATGTCAATCAAAGTCAAAAAAGTGTCACAGGACTGACAAGATACAAAAGTCAAACAACAACTCAAATAGGTTTTACACCGAAGTGACAAACAACCTTCAGTACAGAGGAGACATGAGCTGTGATTTACAGATTTTATTTATCAGCAGAGGTTTGTGTCAGACTTCAAGAGTGAATATATAAATCTGACGCTGCCTCTGTCTCCTCCTGTTAGAGCCGACCTCAGCGTTTTGAAGAATGTTCCTTTGTTACTCTTTAACAAACATCCTCCAAGGTGGAGCTGAACTAGTCTATGGATGCTGTGACAGCATCCAGCTCTACCTGTGCTCCGCCTCTTTGCCCATTTTTTTATGAACCAGAAAGTAGGAGGAGTTAGGTATCGGAGAGAGGGCTGACGAGTGAACCGCCCACTATGAGCCTCACAAGCACTCTGCAGAAAACTATGGGTGCCACTTCATCCTTCTTATATTCAGACTATGGACAAATCCGACACACCCTCAGCCAATCAGTGACAACCTCATCACCAGTTGCTCCACCTCTGGTTTTTACTCTGCTCTGTAAAACACGGTGAAACAATGATCTTTATCACGGTGGTTATGATAAAACTCCTCCCGTGGGCATAATAAAGCTGGTGTAGCTGAGGAAATGATCGATAACAGCCTCATCACAATGAAGCACAAATTCACTTTCCTTGATATGTTATTGATTAAAGAGTCTGTCCTTTCAAAGCTCTGACAAATGTTTAAACACAAGTCTGATGAACACAGCAATTATACAGATGTCAACAACAATAACACCACCTGAAATGAAGGGCGCAGGAGGACATCTTAAGCAAGTGGGAAGACCTTTGAGCACTTTCAAAATAAGAGCCTTACTGAATCTGCTTCATTAAACATCTGTCCTGCAAATCAATTCAACACAGGGATTTAAACCCCGTCCCCGTGGTAACAATTCCCTGAGCCAACCAGGAGCTCCAGATTAGTTTTCTACTTCCTGGTTTACATTTCTTTCACAATAACTACCGATAATGTGTTGACGGTGACATCTAGTGGTGAAGTTGTATGTTGCAGCTCAATACGCCTTTGTCCATTCTGGGCGTCTGTAAAAACATGGTGGTGCACATGACGCCCTCTCGTGGAGAGGAGCTGCTACTGACTCTAGAGTTTGAAAGCATTTTACATTTTCAACTGATTTCACCCAAAGCCAACACACTGGACCTTTATGTTTTAATCCAGACAGTGTAGTCAGGTCACGCAGCAGACCAGTGAATGAAAGAAGAATCATGAGTTCCGTTTGTATAAATGTGCCGATTGTTGATAAGAGAGAATAAGAGACAATAGGCTTTAGAAAATAAAACTCCTCCAGGAGATTTTATTTTGTGGGTTTTATTTTCATCAGCTGTGTGAGGCTACCTTTCATTCCTGGTATATTTAATATTATCCTTATATCAGCATACAACCGTTCCATTGTGCTTGCGTTGACAATAAATTGGGGGCGTCTATGATTATTTCTTTAACCAGTTGTGATGGAGGATTAAATTTCGTAATGAAGACGCTGAAGGAACAAACTAATGATAACAAGAAAAGGGATGATGATGATTGTTGTGACAGCGCTGACACCCTGTCACTGCAGTGTGGAGGCCTGGCGCTCAGCTGAGAGACTGCTGTGTCACCTTGTACTCAGAAAAAAAACTCTGACTCATCACGCTGCTCGGCATGACTCATAAACAGAGAGGCATCATCTTAAAGCAGCAAGGAACATAACTAGCAGATGGAGCTGGACCATCCAACGACACTACTAAATCAAAGTGAGCCATTCACAGGAAGTGGAGACAGTGGAACAGGAAGTGGCTTCAGGGTCACTGCAGTATTCACCTTAGACGAGGGATGCCTCCAACTAACATATCAATATGACCATCCGAGATCACAGGTTTAAGTGTTTCCCCTCGGTTTACAGTTTTGGGGGGCAGGTAGGAGGCAGACGGACACCGACACAAACACTTAGTGGAATCATGATAGCCATGTGTTTCTTTTAAGAACAGTCATCATCAGAACTGAACTATTTTCGAACACGCGTTCTCAGTCCGCTGAGTGTTCACGTGAACAAGAGCGCTCGTGTCAGTGTGTGTTCGTGCTTCGGGTTGCTCCGCTGTGAGCGAAACAGAGCGGTGGAGAGGAGACATATGACATGCTGACGTGTAAATAAGACATACGATACGTTTTATAGTTGATTTAGTAAAATAACGAGTTAGAGACCTGTTCTATAGGAAAGTTGTGATCTTGTGCAATATAGAAAAGTAAATGAATTTGATCCTCCAGGGGGGGGGGGCAACACCCCCCTAATAGAATGGTAGGGGAAACACTGGGTTTGATCCGGTCATGTGTCCCAGACTTGGTTGCAAATGATACCTAACCAGGGAAATAAAGACAATCAGAGCCAATTACCTGCTGCCACCACCAGGGGCAGTCACATACAGGTAAATAAACATATGACACATTTAGACCCTTAAAAGTTTTAAAGGTCAGCAAATGTACACGCTAAACACATTCAGAGGTTTTCATTGATGACCTACTTTTGTGTGTGTGCGAACACAAACCTGCTGCTTGTCCTTTTTGTGTATTTTCATCTTCTATCCGTTCACTGCATCTGCAACACAAAGACAAATTGATGTAATTTCAATAAAGATACACAAAACAAACTTTTACACAACTCAACAATACACACACATTACAACACAAATACATTATTGCTATTATTTAAAAAGGACATGTACCTCACCAGGAGGAGACAGAATACTTCACACACTTTACTAAAAAATGATGTAAAAACAGGTTAGACAGTGCGACGACAGCATGTTCCACCAGGAAACTTGATCAAACACTGAGGGTTCCCACAAGTAATCGCCTCGAACCCTCCAAGGCAAATACCGAGAGTTAGTGTACGTTTCAAACCATAAATCAGGGATGTACACACGCAAACAGAGAAGTACATGAAAACATAAAAAAATATATCAAATGATGTGTGAAAACTAAATCTAATATAATGGACCACGGGCTGCAAATTGCCCCCCCCCACCTAGTGTTGACATCCCTGCCTTAACTGATCATAACACATCTATAAAATAAAATAATCATTGTGAAACTGTTTGTTTTACAGTTTGAAGTTTTTCAAAAAAGGGCAAATAAATTGATTTGACACTTTAATATTTGATTCCATTCTCTCTGGGAAAGATCATAGAGACTGACGCCTGTTGTAAACTTTGATGATTAAATCTCAAACACAAACTCAAATGTCATGGCTGGAGCGCAACAAATTAATTCAACACATAAAAAAAAACCTCCGGGAATGAAAGACAAACACAAGCGTGAAAGTCCACATTTTTTTCATTTCTGTTGTGGAATCAACAGATTGTAGTTTTTCCAGCTTTGCAGTATTAACACTGGCAGTGTTTTCATCCGAGTCCAGCCAAGCTCTTCCTGCTCCAATCATCACACACGGTGTAGGTTTTTATACCTTGAAATGAAACTCCATATTTAATTTAAAGACACTGGATTTAATCAATAGAAGCAGCTCATTACAGCAGGTTTTTGGTTCATCACTCCACAAGCAGCTGCTTTGGCCAATTCATGAAACCTCCAAACATCTGGATCAAGGTTTGTTCTCAGCAAGAAGTGAGTTGACAATTCTTGCCATAGCATCAGCGTTTTACCGGGAATTGGAAAAAACACGTTGGGTGATCAGTAAAAAGAAAAAGAAAAGAAAAAAAACACCACAGACTGAACCCTGATCATCGAGCTGACTGTCAGCAGTTGGACTGACAGCTGAGAAACACAAGCGACTGTGCGCCGACAGAAACAAGCTGCTAAGTCTGATCGGTGAAGAGCTGAGAGGGGGGGGGACCCTGAAGCCCTGCCCCTTTTCTCACAGGCACCAGCATCCACCAAACAGGAGGGTGAGGGCAAAAAGAGAAGAGAGGGAGGACCGTGCAGCATCACGCAACTCATCTTCTATTGCTATAGAGACGAACTGAATGACTGAAATCAAACTAACACTGACTGAATGAAACGTTAAAGGAACATTTCAAACAAATTAAGTGAGCTAATCGTTTCCTTCTGTTCATTTTTGGATGAACCAGGAAGTAGGAGGAGTTTGAAGACACCCACGGGTGCTGTCGTAGACACTACGTCCATCTTTAGAGACAGTTTATGTTCATAATACAGTTAAATATGATGAGTCCAGAGTTACAGCGCAGGATCTGCTAGAATTTGAGAGTCTGGCAGTTTCAGCTGCGCTCCGAGATAAAAATGTTTCATTATCTTTTGTCATTTGGATCGTTTTCAATTGCGTGTTTGAAGGACTAAACAGAAGCAGTCTCCCAGAGCTGCACGGCGCCACCTGCTGACCTCATCCTCACAGTCACTATGTTAAAGGCCAGTCTTATATGGTTTAAATGGCATTAAAGTGACCTTTAAAAAGGACAAAAGGCTTGATTCAAAGTGCAGCCACCTGAACCCAGTGATCCCACATAACCTCACCTCTACACTGCACATATGTTCCTCAACACTTCACTTCAATGCTTTTTATAGATAAGAGGCACATCAGCTGATACAGCATAACTCAGGACTCTCCCGAGAGAATGGAATAAGGGCGCAGCGCCATTGCACCACAGTCTGAGCGCCATCGTACCAATCCCCCCCTTGCCCCCCCTCAACAGTTCGCCCCCCGTCAATCCGCGCACACACAGAGACACACACACAAGCGATTCGCACACACAGAGACACACATACCGTTAAGCAGCGGTCCGATCCGTGCGACCCCCCCCCCTCCCTCACCACCGCACCAGCACAAGCGCGCTCTGTCACCCCCACCCACCCCCACACATACACAAAAACCCAACACCCCCCCACCCCCCCCCCCCCCACAACAGCACCCCCCGGAGAATCGACTTAATTTAATTTTCTATATCGCACAAGATCACAACATACGTCACTGAAGGTTAACTTTCCTATAGAACAGGTCTCTAACTTGTTCTTTCATTAAATCAACTATAAAACGTATATTATCTATCATATTTACACAGTCAGCATATCATGTCTGTCTCCTCTCCTCCACTCTCCAACCGACCCAAGTGGTTCAGTTCTGATCATGACTGTTGTCATTAAAAGAAACACAGGGCCTCATGATTCCAGTGTTTGTCTGTCTGCCTCTTCCGCTCCCCCTGCACATGCCCACCCCCCCCCCCCCCAAAGCTGTAAAAAAAAAGTTGAGCTAATTTTCTCACTGGCACTAAAGCATTTTCACTTTGCTCCATTTACAATTTAAACAGGACTTGATTGCACATTGTCCTGATCAAGACAAGATGATCCAAAATCTAACCATCAACTAAAACTCTTTAATTTTTGATCTTTATACAATTATCTTTTGTGCAGCTGCAACATTAGCAGGGATTTTTATTCTCCTTCTTGTATTAAAGTGAGTGACAACAAACAACAAACATGACGGAGAGAACTCCTTCCTCTCCTGTCTCAGAGGATGAAGCCACTCTGGTTTCATTGACCTTAATCCCTCCACTCCAAACTCACACAAAAGAGCAGAGGAGGATGAATTGTTGCCTGAGAATCACAGAGGGAATCGTTCACATGAGGCACGAGCAGCCGGCTGCGCCACATTCAACCAGATTCAACTCCGAACGTGTGTGTGTGTGTGTGTGTGTGTGTGTGTGTGTGTGTGTGTGTGTATGTATGCACAAAGAGGTGTCTTTAAAATGGAACAGGGCTTCTCCTCGCTCCATCCCTGCCTCAGCGATACAAACAAAGGAGAGGACGACGTCGTCAGAAGTTAAACTACAAAGTCAGACTCATCATCTCACACACCTTCACATCACTAATCACCACTGAAGCTTCTTCAGCTTTTCCACAACCACCTCACTGACCTCATCCAGAGAAATACTGTAGTACTCCTTTGTGTGTTAAATCTAAGGTAACAACTAAAGCTCTTTGAGCTCCATCAATAAAATGACTGATTTCTTTTAGCAACTTAAAACTGTATATTTCAAAATGTCTGTTTACTGCAGCAGCATAAAGAGGCCATCTCTGTAATTAGCACTTCACGTGAGTGTCCTAGCATCTCCCCTGTTAATGTTCCCATGTGAGGGGTCAATGGCCGAATATTTGAATTGTAGTATTTTTTTATTCTTGTGTAAATTTCAGGGTTAATTAATTCAATTAATGTTTTCCATAATTATAAATTATATTCATATTCTGAGGGAGACCGTAAATTCATTATGTATATAATGCACTATAAAAATATATTCTTACTCTTATTATAGCTTTTACAGTCCCTCTGTATAAGTGCAAGTTTGAAAGAGTCATATCCAGGAATACATAGCTGGAAATGATCTAAAGTAGCTTCTGTCTTTTAATCCAATTAATTGATGGTTGATAAAATAATTGATCATGATGTTAATGTACACAGATATGACCTTGAACACTTTCCACTCATGAACTCATCAACAGACACAATAACAGGACAATTCAGGCGATGGGTGTTGCCTGGGTAGACCAGCAGGGGGCAGGACATGACATACTGTGTATACAGTGGAGAGATCAGTGTTTTTGTTTACATCACATCCACACCGGGGGTGGTCCTTATCACCAAAAGCAGTCCAATCATCCAATATCCAATCTAGCTATATGAGTCAATAACTGACAATAATCAATAGACTCAATAGAATCAATTAGTGACATCTTGTGGAGAGGTTGCATATTGCAGCAGAATAACCTTACTCATTCATTCCAAACATCAAGAGAACCTATGACAGCCATCACCTGTCATTAAAACCCCACAGGAGTTTTGTTTGTCCAATCTGAGCTCGTGGTGGTGCAACACGGTGTCCTCTAGTGCAGAGGAGCTGCTCTTGATGCAAGACATAAATACAGTATAATACGTTCATTCCAAAATGATGAAAATAATAATTCAGCTGATTTTAGATTATCTTTCCTCTGGTGGAATTACAAATAAAGTTATCCACAGCTTACACACTGTACCTTTAAAGAGAAGGAAAAGCTACTCAGGGCGGCCAGACAAGTGAAAATGAAAAGTCTATTTAGAAAATAAAGATCATCTGTCTCCGCGCAGCAGCAAAGACAAAGTGAGGAGAAAAAGAAAAGGAAAAACCTCTTCATCACAGCCGTGAGAGAACCACCTCCTCTCATCACAAAGATCTACAGATCTCCTTTGACAACAGAAAAATGTTTGTCGCTTCACATTAAGCTCTAATGTTTATCTTGTGCCTCTTCGCATTATCCAGGCGGCAGATTAGCATGAGGGCAGACGACAGTGATACACAACGTGGTGATTCTCCACTCTGTACCTTGAACATCTGTGCTAATGTAAAGTCAGACACTCAGAGGAACATTCTTCACAGATGATCCCGCAGATGAGTCCCCACAACACAATCCAATATCTACAGTCTCAAACAGAGCAGAGACAGAAGACAGGTACAACTGAGAATTTAGGCTTTGACATATCTTACAACTGCTCTCATCACTAAACATCTGCAAAGACATGGACGACGGAGGAACGCCCCACACTCGCTGCTTTTCATAGTTAGTGACTGAATTAAGTGGGTTTCTGCACTGCATTTTGTGGAGTGGATAGACAGCCAGGAGGCGCTGGTGAGAGAGACAAACAAAAGTTCACATGATCAAACAGGAAGCCGGAAGTGTGAAGTATCCCTTTACTTATTTTTTAATGCACGTTATCAAGTCAACCTGAGTTAGCGTGTTGTACAAGACACAAATGGCTCAACTACTGCATCAGCTATTTCAACAACTGGGGGGAAGCTGACGCCCCCACACACGCCCCCTCCCTCCTCCCACCCATGCAACTCCTTATGATGATGGAGTCAAACTGCAGCAGAAAGAAATGTAACATGATGCTTGAACGAACACACACACACACACACACACACACACACACATGCTGGGTCTCATTTCGGGGACTGCGTACTTCAAAGTGCTCATTTGTAGACCGCTGACGTCACAGCGGTGCAACTAGCCCGTCCCATTTCACAGGACACATAAAAGGCACACTCACAACCTCTGAAAACGAACTGTGAATTGATGTGGACTTCGCAGTCCACCATATCCCAGAATGCCCCAACTGGCACATTTTTTTTTTAAAAGACAGTGCACGTCAGCGGAGGGAAAACTTGGAACCAGAGACCGACTGACTCATTTTGAAATGTTGTTTAGTGGCGTTAAAACATTAAAAACTACGAGTTTTGTGAACTTAGCATCTTAGTTAGCCACATTAGGGGTAAATCAATCACCCAGCTCTTGTTGCGATTGGAACCTGTAACCTTGATTTAATAATTAATGATAAAAGTGCAGTGTGTAAGATTTTGGTCATTTCTGTCACTTCTAAAAAATATTATACAAAACAATTACATACTGACATTTCCATGAATTTGTAAATCACGTAAATGTTTTTTTTTTTTTTCTGTTACCCTAATATGAACCCATTAATGTATATTTACATAAGGAAGCTACCAAGCTCCTCTCCTGTGGAACCAGCTCCCACCCTCAGTTCAGGAGTCTGATTCTGTCTCTACCTTTAAGGTGAGACTCAAAACTTGCCTTTTTGACATAGCCTATAGTCAAAACTTGATCAGACGAGACCTGAGTTGAATAGTCGATACGGAGCTGCTATAGGCTGAGACTGCTGGGGGGAATTTCTCATCATGCACTTAGAATGAGCACATTGATTGAGCACCCTACCTTCAAATGCTCACCCCTACCACAAACCCTGTGCCCCCCACTACATTTAACTCAGGAAACCACATGCATTATCTTAAACAATTTTCGACTGTTTTCCCAGTTTTTGCTGCCATTGGGGAACAAGACGAAACCAAGACGGTGATGAGGACACTGGAATCCCGAGTCTCAAGCCACAAATGATCAGGCGGTGAGTCCTGAACGTGCAAGCGAGCTGTGACGAACCCGGAGATTGAAAAAACAAAAACAAAGACGGATATAAACATTTAGTCATTCACATTTCAAAAATGTGTGTATTGTTATTGAACACTCTACGTAACATCTATTGCATGTCTGTCCGTCCTGGGAGTGGATCCATCACTTGTGACTCTCCCTAAGGTTTCTACCTTTTCTTTTTTTCCCTGTTAAAAGGGTTTTTTCTCCAAGAAGTGTTTCCTTACTCTTGCTGAGGGTCTAAGGACAGAGGATGTTACCCACCCTGTGAAGCCCTGTGAGACAAACTGTGATTTGTAAATGCAGGCTATATAAATAAAATTTGAAGGGAGGATCCACTCTATGGGGGCTGCCATGTTTTTGTTGTAGCAAAAGTGAACATACTAAACATCTTTTAATGACAACTGAAGTCAACCATAGGATCTTCTGCATGTTCAGAAAGTAACAACTTCACCTCGAGAGGTCACCTAATCTTGCACACTGTACCTTTAATACAAAAATACTACATGGCCAACTGACACACACACACACACACACACACACACATACACACACACAGTAACAAAGACGATCAAGCTAACGACCTAGCAAATGCACTGCCTCAGGTTTAGAAAGCAGAAAAAGGCGCCACACAAACACCAAATACAATGCAAATACATTCAACAGCTCCTGTCTCATTTGCATAATATTTACTTGCCCACAATAAACAAACTATCCATCATTAGAGTTAAAGTGATAACTTCATGCTGACATAATATGCTTGAAAGTGAAGGTGAAACTGGCCGCAATATACACGTTCACCGCCAGGTGTCAAACATCCTTAACGAAGCTTTATTGACAATCACAATTATATTTTATTCCTGTCAACAAACACCACCCTAAAACCACACAGACTAAAACATGTAAATGTAGATTTTAATATTCACATTTAGTGAAATTGGCAGAGTCCTGTGATTTAGCTTCTAACACTTTTAGCCTGATGTCATGTTATGTTACACCTGACCAGGTGAACATGTATGGGTGTATATACAACACGCACACACACACGCACGCACACACACAAACTGCTCCAAACGTTTCCACTGGGGCTAACAGGCTAACGACCTAGCTTACACCTCTTTGAGATTTTGGCTAGCAGACGCAGGAGCAAACGGTCAGCTAGCTGCACTTTGAGTTCAGCCAGCGGAGAGAGAAGTTCCCAGCTCACTGGGGACTCGTCTTGAAAACACACACACACACACACAAACAAATACACACACACACACGGACACACAACAGGAAGAGGTACGGAGACACTGTGTCCTATTACACGTTAGCAGCCGCGGCTACATGAGCTAGCATGTTCTTGCTAGCTTCTCTGTAATGTCACTGCATCGCTAGTGTAAATACATAGAGGCAGCTCCGGGCTCCTCCACACGTGTGGACCGCGGCTAAAGCTGCTCCTGCCCCGGCCACACATTTCACACAAAGCCACTCTCTCTCCACCTTTCTCCTTTCTCCCTCCGTCTCTCACCCCCCGGGCGAACCGCTCACCTGCTCCGGACACCGGTCAGAGGCTCTCACGGCGAGACATCTCCATCTCCTCCGCCCCGAAGAGAGAAGGAGGAGGAGGAGGAGGAGCAGGAGGAGAAGGGGGAAGAGGAGGAGGAGGAAAACCCACACTGGCGCTTTTTTATTTCCAAGGACACAAAATCGCCATGACAGTTTAGAAAAATGCATGAAAAATTAGCGGCGAGGGGAGGGGGAGAGGGAGGGAGGGAGGGAGAGCGAGAGAGAGAGACCGACAGAGAGAGGAGAGAGAGAGAGGGGGAGAGAGAGAGAGAGAGAGAGAGAGAGAGAGAGGGGGAGAGAGAGGAGAGCGAGAGAGCGAGAGCGAGAGCGAGAGAGAGAGAGAGAGAGAGAGAGAGAGAGAGAGAGTCCACATAAAGGAGGCAGATCAGAGGGGTTCATTCAGTGTCCTGCACTGTTGTTGTGAGACTACACAACACACACCTCCACAACTTATTACCTAAAATGGCCACTGCAGCGGCCGAGCAGCAGCAGCTTCCCCCGGGCACAGCTGGAAGTTACAGTCGGTGTTGGTGGAGGTGGAGGAGGAGGAGAAGGCGGCTCCTGCAGCCAGACTAACCCTCTTACCCTCCGGCTCCAGCGGCAGTAGCAGCAGCCTGGGCCCGGTGTTTCCATTGGCTGGGGCCGCGCGCAGCTGTGGCCCCGTGCACGTTTCCATTGGCCCCGCAGCTGTCACGCAAACCCGCGGCTGCCTCTTCCCGGGTTAGTCTGGCGGCAGCCCCGGCCAACACCATTGTGCATTGTGTATTTATATGCACCGACCTCCTCCTTGCCTTGTGTGCACATACGCACACATATTGTGTGTTGGTGTTCTTACCGCAGACCCGGAGAGGAGCGGACCCTCTGCGGAGAAGCTGCCCGGCTCTTGTCTCTCGGTCTTAGCGCCGCCGATGCAACACAACAACCGACAGGTTCGCATTTCTCCTTCGCGGCCTGCATCCACCAATCACGTCGCTCTTTACTCCTCCATCATTACCGGGCTCTGAGGGGACCGGAAGAAGAAGAAAAAACAAATAAATTAGGCATTCCACGTCTTTTCAGATCAGGTTGCGTTTTCCCGGATGTGTGTGTGTGTGTGTGTGTGTGTGTGTGTGTGTGTGTGTGTGTGTGTGTGTGTGTGTGTGTGTGTGTGTGTGTGTGTGTGTGCAGCTGTGGGGATGAGGAATATGACAAAGATGCTGCTCTGTAAAAATAAACTTCACCTGCAGTTTTGAAGAGACACCTCTCTCTCATTTAGTAAACCTAGTAGTAAAGTGTCATGTTGCAGCAACACGTATAAGAACCTATGGCACCCTTCAAACAGGTGTTTGCTTTGTCCATTCTGGGCTACTGTAAAAACATGATGGCACCCTCTAGTGTAGAGGAGCTGCTCCTGATGAAGAAGTGAACCGTTTTTGAAAGAGATGAATCTCATGTCATCACGTTGAGTTTAAATCATAAACCTGATCCAAAATGCATGTAGAAGTCATCTGTGTCACCCAGGGGATGCTGTGATGCCTCGTACTGTGATGCCTGGTTTATAACTGTTGCTTCTTCTTCTGCTCACTATGACATCATTGTTCCCTAGACATCCATATATGATCATATGATCCAGGTGCTGGGAAACGTGACCACACCGGCGGGGCATTCAGAGGTCAGCCAATCAGGAGAATGTGGGTTTTTAGCGAGGGGGCGGGGCTTTAAAGATATAATTCCAGCTGTTTGAGACCAGGAAGTGAAGTGAAGGATCCAAAGAGAGTTTGAGACTTCTTAGCCCCGCCCCTTTGGAAGAGGGTTTCTTTAGAATCCAGTCCCAGATGCAAACATTTAATTGTGCTGTTATTAATCTCAATGCTGAGTCACTGTTAGTGATCTCACCATCCATATAAATCAATAGTCACTCCCTTTAGCTGCACTTGTTTACATTGTGGACAAGAAACTGATGAGACATTATAATGAGGCGGAAAAGAGCTCAGTGTGATGCCATTTAAAATATGACTTCAGTCATTTGTCATTTTGAATCTTAACACAAACACAAAACAAATGTGACACATGTAAACAAAGAGATTTCACACTTTAAACACAACCCTGTGTAAATCATCACTTCCATCACAACGTCAACAAACATCTGATGACTTCCAGTTTGTTCATTAGCACAGTGACACTAGAAAAGCTGAGTCATGATATTACTGAGGTCACTCACTAAATACTTCTGAAGGTCAGAGGTTAAAGTGAGTGTAACCCTGTTGAAATGTATTCATTATTATAAGATGTAAGTAAATAACTCATTCCATAGTTCATAAATAGAATTCAAGGATAAAAGGTTAAGGTTGGTTGACTAGCAATGGGATTGTGTTTTTGCTCACTGAGAGAAATGTATTTTGGGTAATGTTCATGTTTTACTGAATGCAGCACTTAAAAGGTTGAATATTTGTTATGTAATACTATAACTGAAAATGTTGTAAAATGCCTGTAAGAATAGGAAGAAAGTTACACAAATATGTAGTGAATCTTTTCCATTTCTGAGGGTTAGGGTTAGGGTGAGGGTTTCTACCACATTCGAGGTTAAAAAAAAAATTTTAAACCACATAGACCGATGGAGGAAGCGGAAGGGGAACGCAAGGGAGCGGGTAGAGAGAGAACGAGGAAGGGGTAAGACAGGAGAAGCATATTGTCTGAGAAGGGAAACACAACATGTTGATTTTAATGTTAGTGTGATGCACCATTTTAGTGAAAGTGTTCAACAAGGACTCAAGGTTGAGTGAACTATTTAGCACAACAAGACGGAAAGGAGTTTGAGTTAGCTGCTGGTGAAGTAGCAAGGGCTATTCATGGACTTCATTAACAAGCTAGCAACCGGCGCTCTCGACTTATAGAGCCGGTGAACTGCGTGCCCGATGACGAGAAAAGACCTCAACGGAGCCGGATGGAGTTGCCAAGTCTGCTGCGTGAGTTTTCCCCCATGTGAATGTTCTCTTCAGTCGTCTGCTCTTCATTCTCCTGACTCCTCTCCCCACCTCTGCTGCGGCCGCTGTTTTTGATTCTGAGTACGAGCGGCTACATCTCCCTTGAGTACAGGTACCATTCTTTTGTTTTTGCCTGTGTGGTGAAGCAGCCCTTTTGTTTTAAGCTACAACGTACCCGAACTACATTAAGGCCCGCCTCATTTGATTATTTAAAGGTATTTTCACATTAGGATAGGTTATTGCCAGCTATTTTATTTTCTTGGGCCCTCATGTTTTGAATGTGTTTGAATGTGTATGTGAATTGCATTTGTTATTGGAAGTTGAAAAGAGCCTGAAAATGTTGAATTATTTTCAAAGTAAATCTCTTATATTTTTGATAAACCAGTCGTGTTTAATGACTTCTTGCAGTATTTTAAGTTAACTGAGGGAAGTAGTATTTTCTGTTTACAAGTGAAAGTACTTAAAGGTGTAGCGTGGGATTTTTAGTGCCATCTGGTGGTGAAGCTTAAGTATTACAACTAACTGCAAGTGCTCCGGTTCAGCCCCTCTCTTCCTGAGCTACGGTGGCCCCACAACTTCAACAGCCTAATGTTATGACTGTTCCATGGCCTCAACAGCCTCAAGCAGCCACTCAGAAGAGATACGTTCCTTTATATTAGTATATTTACAATATTACTAACGTCTATAAACATCAATCAACACCCGAGTTATCGTTGCAGCGTCGCGGCATCTGCATTCGTTTTTCATGTTGATCGTGGTCTGATAGCTCAGCTACTGTTGGTTAGAGAATCTGGGGATGACAACAGGGAGAACCATTATTCAGCTTATTTACTCATTTGCATTTTATTTATTGGTAACATGTCTCCATGGAAACCAACCAAATCACCCCCAGCCTCTGTGTCTGGAAGATCAGGAAACTTATATTGAAAATATCTTTTCTGTTGTCTTTACTTATCATTCACTTTGAATATCTGTTGTTCATTTCATGCACATACATTATTGTTTGTCATTTGTACTCATTCACCTGTTCTTCTAAATATCAATAAAGAAAAAAAGATGAGCTTTTATTATTTTGAAATCACTTCATAGATTTATTTATGAAATGACAGAAAAACACAGTAACTGAACAATGACGCATGTGAAGTCCCATCTCATCTCCAGCTCCATGGAATTGAGGTCCTGCTGAAAACACTTGCATTACTCATTAGTAATAATAATGATAATTTAGAATGAGAAATAAAATGAACTCTTACCTTTGCTGAAGACTGTGGGCCTTTGGGACCTCTCACCTTCTGGACACATCTCTGTAAACATGAAAAAAGATTTTCAATAATAACATCACTCCAATGATAATATGACTAAGAAAAATAGAAGACTACAATGTAAAGAAAAACAAAGAACGTGTGTGTAGGGGGATGCAAAGAAACATAATAAATGAGGCTGAGTCTATACAGATTGGTTTTGAATAAAATTTTAAAAGCTGGAATAACCGATGTTTTCTTATACT
The DNA here is from genome assembly GCA_016785325.1 of Chascanopsetta lugubris. Taxonomy (NCBI): domain Eukaryota; kingdom Metazoa; phylum Chordata; class Actinopteri; order Pleuronectiformes; family Bothidae; genus Chascanopsetta; species Chascanopsetta lugubris. The sequence goes on from JAFBJT010105791.1 coordinate 85,240, forward strand.
GCATCATAGCTCATTCTACTGTGGTAGGAAATGTGTTCTAAACAAACATGACGGCACAGAATGCATTAGACAGTAAATTACACATGCTATGCTAGCATACCGGCAGTCTTGTGCATTTGTTGACAAGCTACATTAGCATTACTTTTAGCTAGTTAGCTACTAACTTTCATTTTCTGTGTTGTCGTTTCTAAATGGCACTTTACCTCTTCAGCAGGACAGTGGCAAATTCTTCGTCAGCAGCAAAGTTATTTTTTCTCATCAGAGTTCTCCAACGTGGGGAAGCTTTTCCACTGTGGACACATGACTTGTTCGGTTGCCAGTTGCTAAGCTAAGTGCTAACACGTCTCCATTTCCCGTGTAGAGGTGGGGTCATCTACCTGTCAGGCAGATACCCAGTAAGGGTGGTCCTCCATCGGTTGTCCCTGTGTAGCAGCATACAGGTGGGCCTGCATTGTGATTTATTCCTGAGGGAATCCTCGAATGAATTACAACATGCTCCCGTGTTGATGTCCTCTTGTATGTGCGGAGCTAAAGAAAAAGAACCACTGCGCATGCGCGGGAACTCAGAAACTCGGTCGCTAAAGTCTTGTGTCCCTGCACGTCTCTTGTACTGTCATGGCGTCTATACCGCAAAATACTTTGATGGTGGTCATCCATGACTCATGTATTTTTAAACGTTTATTTTACTTATTTAAGAAACACTTTGGTTTATGTCCTGGGTTCATTACACATGTGATAAAACATAGTCTTGAACAGTATAATAAGATTTTTATTTTGATATCACTGAAAAAATCCCACACTGTACCTTTAAATGGGACCTATTGTCGTTTTCCTCACTTTTGGAGTTAAACACACTGTTATGGTGTAGAAGTATCACTAATATACTGGTCGAAACCGTATAAAATGACCTAATCGCATGTTTGAGTAATTTAACAAAAACATTGGCAGCTTCAGCAGGAGCAGCTAAACCCGTGGTTCGCAACACAGTTTGAAACTAGTGATGTCATTAATGTAGATGGGTGTGTGTGTCTGCACGAGAGGATGTCAATCAAACAGCGGCACTCTCCAACCTAACTATGTGGCTCGAAAGGTCACGTGATCTTGCAATGCATTGTGGGCCGCCAGCGCCATTGTTGTAGTTTGTTTTCATTGCTCTTAGACACAGTGCTGTAAAGACAGAGGAACAAACACAGGGATACTGTATATGGACCGTACAAAACATAAAGGTGATGGACTGTACTGAGACAAGCTGGACCCTGAGAGACAAGACAAGAGATTTTAATGACCTGAGCTGAGTTTGTCATCTATATCGTCAGTGGAGTTATTATACCGGCAAAGAATTTATTATTTAAGGGCTCATGGACTAACGAACTTTGGGTTTGTGCAAGACCGCCGAATGTTCCGTGTTAAAGAGAAGACGTCGTCATTTCCGAGGTAAACAACACGCTTTGACCTCACTTTGTCCCATGATGCTGCTTGTTTGCTTGCTTTTGACTAACATATGTGCTGTCTGCTGGACACATTTGTTTCAAACAAACTATATTTTAAGCCTGGAATCCACTTTGAGAATGCCACTCCAACCACGTCAGATGCACATGTTCACTATGCTAATGGGTTTAGAGTGCGTGACTCTGGTAAAGACAGAATTCTCAGTTCAATACCTCCGCAAAGGAAGGATGTAAAAGTACAGTTGATGGCTCGTTAGACTCCCTGTAGCGTAGTGGACAAGTTCCAACTATAGTTTTGATTCAAAATCCAGTTTCCCGTGTTCAGGAAACAACATTGTTCCTAGATTATAATAAAATGTCGGGATTAGAGGAATGGCACTTGACAGACACAGACAATGGTCTGGTTTAAATCCTACTTATCGGACAGATTTCAATCTGATAATATGAATGAGGAATCCTCCATACGCACTAAAGTTAATTATGGAGTTCCACAAGGTTCCGTACTCGGTCCAATCCTTTTACTCTATACATGCTGCCATCAGGCAACATTATCAGAAACCATAATATAAACTTCCACTGCTATGCAGATGATACCCCGCTATACTTATCCGCAGGGTCCGACGACCCTAAACTACAGGATTGTCTTAAAGACATTCAGACATGGATGACCCAGAACTTTCTACGTCTTAACACAAAAATAACTGAGGTCATAGTCTTAGGGCCAAAACACCTTAGTGCGCCACTGTTAAATCAGGCAATAACTCTAGATGGCCACAGCCTAGTCCCCTGCTCTACTGTGAGGAACCTGGGAGTTTTATTTGACCAGAACTTATCATTTGACCAATATATCAAATAGATATCTAGAACAGCTTTCTACCACCTGCGCAATATTAAGACAATCAGAAATATCCTATCCCGACAAGATTCAGAAAAACTAATCCATGCCTTTATAACTTCTTGGCTGGATTACTGTAACTCTTTAATATCAGGATGTCCCACTAAGTCACTGAAAAGCCTCCAGCTGGTCCAGAATGCTGCAGCTTGTATACTGACTGGAACCAGAAGACGAGATCATATATCTCCCGTCTTGGCATCGTTACACTGGCTCCCATTAAAAAGTAGAATAGATTTTAAAACTCTCTTCTTGCTTAAAAGGCCCTAAATAATCAAGCCCGTCCTACATTAGAGAGCGTATCACTCCCTACAAACCAAATAGATCACTCCGTTCTCTAAATTCAGGTCTACTGGCCGTCCTCAGAATTAATCAAAGTAAAACAGGTGGTAGAACTTTTAGCTACCAAGCTCCTCTCCTGTGGAATCAGCTCCCACTCTCAGTTCGGGAGTCTGATTCTGTCTCTACCTTTAAGGTGAGACTCAAAACCTACCTCTTTGACATAGTTTACAGTCAAAATTAGATCAGGCAAGACCTGAGTTGAAACGTCGGCACTAAGCTGCTATAGGATCAGACTGCTGAGGGGAATTTCCCATCATGCACTTAGAATGAGCACATAGATTGAGCACCCAACCTCAAATTCTCACCCCTACCACAAACCCTTTGTCCCCCCCACTACATTTAACTTAGGAAACCACATGCATTATCTTAAACATATTTCGACTGTTTTTCAGCTTTGTTTGCCATTGGGAAACGAGACGAAACCAAGACAGTGATGAGGACACCGGCATCCTGAGTCTCAAGCCACGAATGATCTGGCGGTGGGTCCTGAACGTGCGAGCGAGCTGTGACGAACCCGGAGATTGAACAAACCAAAACAAAGATGGACATAAACATTTAATCATTCACATTTTTAAAATGTGTGTATTGTTACTGAACACTCGTAACATCTATTGCACGTCTGTCCGTCCTGGGAGTGGATCCCTCACCTGTGACTCTCCTTCAGGTTTCTACCTTTTCTTTTTTTCCCTGTTAAACGTTTTTTTTCCCCCAGTAGTTTTTCCTTACCCTTGCTGAGGGTCTAAGGACAGAGGATGTTACCCACCCTGTGAAGCCCTGTGAGACAAACTGTGATTTGTAAATGCGGGCTCTACAAATAAACTTTGATTGACTTTGATTGATTAATGCACTGCATCCGTTAGCCTAATGGCTACTTTGGTTAAGACAGAAACAGATTAAAAGATTCTGACTTTTAGAATAGAATAGAATAGAATGCCTTTATTGTCATTATACTCAATGTACAACAAGATTGAAGGAAAGGGGGAAAACAACAGGGGTACCTTAAATATAAAGTCTATAAAAGTAAAATTAAAAATAATAAAAATAAAATAGGATCTCTGGATACATCTAACATATTTACAGCAGGAGCACGTGGTACAATGTGCATACAATACAATACACACTGTACACAGTGCAGCAGAGTGGCTCTAATATAAATATATTGCACGGGTGTGGCTGAACACACAGCTACTGTGTGTTCAGCACTCTTATTGCACTCGGATAGAAGGTGTTCGCGAATCTGGAGGTGTGGGCCTGGATGGACCTGTACCTCTTCCCTGAGAGCACCAGCGAGAACAGGCTGTGCCCCGGGTGTGAACTGTCACGGGTGATGCTGGTGGCCCTGCGCAGGCACCTGGTGATGTAGAGGTCCGACAGAGAGGACAGCTGTACCCCTATGGTCCTCTGTGCTGACTTCCTGACCCTTTCCAGGGCCTTCTTGTCAGCCTGAGAGCTGCTCCTGAACCAGGATGTTGTGGGTCAGGATGCTCTCTACAGAGCACCTGTAGAAGGACAACAGCAGGTCCCGGGACACGTTGACACTCCTCAGTGACCTTAAAAAGTACAGCCGCTGCTGGCATTGGTGTTGGTGCCCCATGTGAGGTCCCGAGAAATGTACGTGCCCAGGAACCTGAAGTCACTGACTCTCTCTACCAGGTCCCCTCGGATGAGAAGACCTTCTTCCTCTTAAAGTCCAGCACCAACTCCTTTGTTTTTGAGGAGTTGAGTGCCAGATTGTTGAGGGAGCACCAGGCAGCGAGGTTCAGGACCTCCTCCCTGTAGGCCGTCTCATCACTGTTGTGAATCAGCTCCACCACGGTAGTGTCATTCGCAAATTTCACAAGGACGTTGCTGTTGCGGGTTGGCGCGCAGTCGTGGGTGTACAGGATGTACAGCATTGGGCCGAGCACACAGCCCTGGGGAGCCCCAGTGCTCACAGACAGGGTTGAGGAACGATGATCCCCCAGCCTGACTGACTGCAGACGGTCAATACCTCCACAACAGGGTGTATTATTACAGTTGATGGCTCGTTAGACTCCCTGTAACGTAGCGGACAAGCTCCAACCGTAGTTATGATCCAATAACCAGTTTCCCGTCTTCAGGAAACAACACTGTTCCTAATGCGCTGCATCCGTTAGCCTCATGGCTAGCTCAGGCTAACATGTCATAGCACAGTGGGACTTTGAACCAAGCGATCTAATATCTCTATCTGTAATCATTTCAGTGTGATTGTACGCTTCAAAGGCCATTCCGGCTCCAACATATACAGACGTACTCTTATGTTCATATACGGACATACTCTTATGTTCACGTTTTAAACTCAGTGACTTCTCCTTTTTAAACTCTGTGACTTCTCCTTGCATTGTTTATGTTTGGCAGCGCTGGCTGTTGGCTCCTGTGAGGGTGATACGTGCTTGTTTAGAAGGCGGGACTAGACTACATTTTCAGCCAATCTGGGATCGCCTACCGATCACCCAATCAAGAGATAGTGACGTTTCAGGGAGGGTGGGGGGAGAGGCAAAATCCCGCGTTTCACCCTCATAAGGAATGCCTGACTTTTAAAAGGGCTCATTCAAAAAAACAAAAGCGTTTCTGAGACTACAAATTCTGTTTATCATCATAATAGAGGCTAAAGAACAAATAGAGAGCCCCTTAAATGGGCACAATAGGTCCCCTTTAATGGATAGAAGAAATCCCCAGACATTTGATTTCATGCTTAAAGTGTACGAAGGAATGCTTCAATGGTGATTTAAAGGGAAAGAGAATTTTATATGCCAAGTAAGTAATTGCACACATTTCATTTAGACCCTGATAAGTTTATTAGTGAAACCCCACTAATTTAGATAATATAGAAGTTTTAAAGAACTCAGGATAGCCACCTCTCCCCGCTACATAAGAAATATTCCCAAGTAGACTTTAAAATCCTAAATTCCAAAGTAAAGCTTCTCAGTGTGACATCATCCCTGTGAGGAGCAGCCATGATGCTGCAGACCAGCAGCCATGCATACATAATAAGACATGTTTACCTGACTCTGTCTATCCAGCACTTTCTAAATGATGATGAGAAGGAGGAGGAGGAGGAGGAGGAGGAGGGATGAAGGCAACACTGTGTCACGCATGTAAAGAACCGACATTCCCATGAAAGCTTAACGTGGATTTGAATGTTAACCAACATCTCACTCTCTTTATACAGGCTTTTACTGCTGAATCCAAAAATGTCTTCCCATGTATTATTATTATTATCATCATTATATTTTTATTTTATTTTATTTTATTTTATTCTATTTCATTTAAGTATTTATCCATTTAAACAAGATAGTTGAGCTCCTTTTCATGACATGAAAGCACTGTGTGTGTGCATGTGTGTATGTGTGTGTATGTTCACTGCAGGATGCAGTTTGGCTGAGGACGAATTTTTCTGCATCTGTTCCATGAAACCCTGCAATCCCCACAGACCCCCCCCCCCCATCCTTAGCCCCTTCATCCCTCCCTCCCTCTCTCCACCTCCTCCTCTTCTTCGGCCTCCTTCCTTCCACCTCTCGCTTTGGCCCAAAGCCCAGAGAGGAAGAGCTGGATGGGGGAACCAGATTTTTTTCTTTCCTTTGTTAACCTAACTTTCTATTAAAGGTGTAGTGTGTAGGATTGAGTGGCCTCCAGTGCTGAAGTTACTTGTTTTAGCTGAATCCCCCTTTACATAATCTCTAGAAACCTCAATTTCCAAAGAACATTTTGTCCAACATGGCCGACTCCACAGAGAGGACACAAATCTTACACTCTAAAAAAAATATCGTCTATTCTACCAATATTAAACAGATGAAATATTTCCACCTTAACTGTACACACTGTACCTTTAAGATGCTCTATCATCGCAGGCACAGGCAGCCAGACAGGGAAGAGCTGCTGCTGTTTCCCCTGCTGGCAGCCATTTTGGCTCCACTGTCTGGTCCTCAACTGTTACCATGGTAACAGATGCTGCTTCACCAACTGAGACTTCAGAGGAGAGAGAGAGAGAGAGAGAGAGAGAGAGAGAGAGAGAGAGAGAGAGAGAGAGAGAGAGAGGAGCCACAGCTGGTTAATGTGAGGAGATGCTGATGAACACATGAAGGGATGAACAGATGAAATGCTGTCAACAGGCTTAATTAAATGATGAATTATTAATATTAAACAGTGTGATGACATATCAACTTATTTTAATATGTATAAAGTCAGTGACTGATGACACACTCTGTGACCTTTGTGAATCTTTGGATGTAAATGAGTTAAAAGTTATGTATGTGACCAGCAGGGGGCGCCATTATGTCATGAGAGGGAAGCTCACACCCTCTCATTTCTGCTATTCTACTGATCCTCACAGCTGACTCACACTCACTCTGTCAGCTGCTGCTACTGTGTGTGTGTGTGTGTGTGTGTGTGTGTGTATGAGATGAGGGAGTGGAGGTGCAGAGGCCTCCAGATACACAGGATGTGCTCATGAATTTCTCCTTATCTGTTCCCTGCTGTGTGTGTGTGTGTGTGTGTGTGTGTGTGTGTGTGTGTGTGTGTGTGTGTGTGTGTGTGTGTGTGTGTGTGTGTGTGTGTGTGTGTGTGTGTACTCGCAGCCAATTGAAGATAGTGGGGGTGTGTGGTATGTACATTAGTGTAAATGTGTGTTACCGACAAGATATAAAAAGTTCTCTTATCTATGATCTGTTAAGACAACGATTTCACTTTCTCCTGAATGTCCCTTTAGATATTTTATGACACAAACAGGCGTAAACTTTTCTTTTCCACAGTAAAAACGTCTGAAACTAAAACAATGTTTTCCTCAAACATGACAAGGCTGCGTTCAACACGGCCGAGTGTTTACATTCGCTAACGTGTCATCAGACAGGACATAAAGCAACAATGTGTTTCTGATGTATGTGTCTGAGAGAAAGAGAGAGAGAGAGAGAGAGAGAGAGAGCGAAGGGAAAGAAAGAAAAGGAAAACAGGGGGCTGAGGGGGAGGGAGGAGAGAGGCTGCCGAAGCATTTTCTTCTGCAACATGAAAAAGGAAAAGAGAAAAATGGTGAAGAAAAGACAGGACGGGAGGAGGAGAGGTGAAGGAAAGAGTGGAAAAGACGAGTGACACCGGAATGATCTGAGGAATGAAAAGGAAGGAAGAAGAGATTCAGACACTGAGGAAGAGGATGTGATGACGGAAGGAAAGATGAGGAAAGTGAGGAAGATGTACCAGAGGACGGGAGGAGGTGTGCCGAAAGAAAGAGGGAAGGACAAGAGGCAAGACAGAGATTAGTGAAGACGGGAGAAGAGGAATGGGGTGATGAAGAAAAAACAGCGGACAGGAAGCAGGGAGAGGAAGAGGGAGAGAGGAGTGAAATTGAAGATGACAGAAGGAAAAGTGTTGAGAGTGGGACGAGCTGAGAGGAGGAGGAGAGAAATAGTTGGGGAGTGGAGAGAGAGAGAGAGAGCTGAGGAGGGGGAGGAAGAGGAGAGAGAGAGAATGATCAGAGCTGTGTTTTTGTTTGTAACCGGCTGAAACTCTGAGGAGCCGCTATCAGGACCGAGCAGGCTGCTGCCAAACCCACTGACAGGCACACACACACACACACTCACACACACACACACACACACACACACACACACACACACACACACACACACACACACACACACACACACACACACACACACACACACACACAGTTGGATATGACTGGTCTGGTGTGGTGGAGTTCCCTCGGTGACAGTTGAAGCAGAAACTGGTTCTTCAGGTGAGTTCGATGTTTCCTTTGATTCAGGCTCTTATTCATCGTGTGAGGTCAGAGGTCACAAACAGGCTGCTTTGTTCTAGTTTTAGGTTCATTTGAATGGAGTTGGATTATTGTCACATTTTTTCTGTATGTGCGTTTGTTTGTTAAAGGGGCAGTTTATCATCCCTGGTGTGTTTTCCGACAGCAAAACAACAAACAAACAAACCGGCCCCACCGCAAAGAGAGAGAGAGAGAGAGAGAGAGAGAGAGAGATAGAGAGAGAGAGAGAGGGTGATCCTCTGTTGGGTGGTCCTCACATTGCTTTTATAAATCCTGGCTCTTGCCTCCGGGGGGAAGTACTGAGCTGGAGTTTTCACAAACATCAGCAGGTGTCATCAGGGCGAACAATAAGATCAATAAAAGCTCTAGTGGTCAGAGTGGGAACCGATGGAGGTATGATGATGATCAAATCAAATCAAATTTAATTTATACAGCCCGCATTTAGAAATCAGAGTTTGTCTCACAGGGTGGGGAACATCCTCTGTCCTTAGACCCTCAGCAAGGGTCAGGAAAAACGACCGGGGGGAAAAACCCTTTGAGCAGGGGAAACACGAGGTAGAAACCTTAGGGAGAGTCACAGGTCTCTTCAAGCCTCTTCCTCCTCCTCCTCCTCGTCCTCCTCCTCCTCTTCCTCCTCCTCTTCCTCCTCTGCCTCCTCCTCCTCCTCCTCCTTCTCACTCTCATCAGATTAGATCAGCGTTTGTGTGTGTGAGCG
>JAFBJT010105791.1:95151-113559 GCA_016785325.1 Chascanopsetta lugubris
CCCTCCCCCCGCGCCCCCCCCCCTCCCCCCCCCCCCCCCCCGGCCCCCCCCCCGCACCCCCCCCCCCCCTAATCGGTCGACTGTCGTCAGAATGAACAACTCCTATCGTCGGAATCACTTAAAGAGGGAAGGGCAGGGGGGGGGGGATTATTAAGTACAGAGATAAGTGGTCTAAGTGATAAAGTGTTAATATTCATAAGGTAAAGACGGGGACGAGATAAGAGTGAAGATAGGAGCTGTTATCTCTGCATTAATGGTATTTCCAGCTGTTATCAAGATGATGGGATGCGTGAGGGAGACTTCTATAGTCGAACACAGACTCACTGTAGGTGAGAGAGAGGGAGAGAGAGGGGGAGAGGGCGAGAGAGAGGAGTTGTGTGAGGAATGAAACCATGTTCTCCCGCAGCAGCGAGGCCTTAGATTATATCTGACTCCTTTTGTTCGATGCTGTTTGCTGTTGTCTTTCTCGTTTCCGCTGAGTCACTGTGAGATAATGGACTCGGCCTCTGAAGGCAGGGTGGAGAAATGCTTTGTTGTGGGTCTGTAGACTGGAGAGACACTTTGACGTGTGCACCAAACCCAAATCGCAATTCTGAGGTACATTTTGCTCATAAAATCGCAAAATGTTCGTCATTGACTGTATATTACCAAAATGCATGTGTGTAGAAATAACAACAGCTCATCAAAGACGGTATTAAATGAGCAAAAGTTAAAGTCTGTTCAAACAAACATTAGTTGTTGTTGTATTATTGTCCGGGGAAACACGTGGAGTGGTTGTTTCAGCTGAAATCTCACTTTGTTGTGGAAAGGAACATTTGTTAGAATAATAAAAAAAAAAGAAAGAAAAGGCCGACATCTCCGGTTCCTCCGGTCACTCGTTATCTGAACAAACGAGCCGCGTTGTCACTTCCTGCTGAGGACACAACAAGTCGTGTCCGCTCCTGTTCGTCTCGGCTGCGTCTCATGTGTATCCGCTGCCACTTCCTGTCTCCGATCCTGAGCTATGAGCTAATGCAGCACTTTTTCTCTCAGTCTCATGAGAGATCGCCGGGACAAATCTACTTTCCACCTCTCTCTCTCTCTCTCTCTCTCTCTCTCTCTCTCTCTCTCTCTCTCTCTCTCTCTCCCTGTCAGATGCATGATAATCATTTGGCTGAAAGACGGAGAGGTTTTTCCTGCGGCCTCCAGAAACAGTGTCTCTCTCTCTCTCGCCGTCCCAGTTCTTCTCTTCAGTTTACACGTTGGAGTAAATAGGTAAACAAACCGCGGAGGGAAAGGAGGACAGGAAGTGGAGCCGAGGTAAAGGATGATGAAGTGGAGAATGAAATGATCAACAATGGAGGAGGAGGAGGAGGAGGAGGAGGAGGAGGAGGAGGTGTAGTGTGGTCTAATTCTGGGGTGGAGGTGGAGTGAGGGAGGCAGCGAATACTGGAGGGGGGTTTGACGCCTGAGCAGACAAGACTGAGGGATGGAGAGGTTCCACAGGCCTGATGGTGAGACGGTGGAAAGGGCACTGGTTCAGGCGCCGAGCCTTAATGCAACATTCAGGAGGAGGAGCCATGTTTTATTCAAGCGCGAGAGACTCCACCGTGAACACCCAGAGACGGCCAAGATTTAGATTTTAAAGGTGCAGTGTGTACAATTTTGGTCATTTTTGTCACCTCACAAAATATTCCAAAACAATTAGAGACTGACATGTTCACGAATTTATAACCACGTAAATGTTTTATTTTTTTTCCATTACCCTTAAATGAGTCCATTAATGTGTATGTGCGTGAGGAGCGGCTCCTCTCTACGGGCGCCGCCATGTTTTTAAAGCAGTCAAAGTGGACGCACTGAACATCTTTTGAGCTTTAATCGCAACTGAAGTCGACCACAGGTTCTCCTGCGTGTTCAGAAGGGTGAGGGTGAGGTGATGGATACATCACGCAACTTCACCACTAGAGGTCACCACATCTTACACACACACTTTAATTTTTTCTGGTTTCACAAACTCATAGTTATTGTTATCGTTACCAGCACTCGTACCTCCACCAACAGCCTCCTCGTGAACCCACATTTAAATCCAGCAGATTTTGGCTCAAGACCAAAAGACAAATCACGGAATGAAAGAGTGTTGACACTCTGTGCTTCGGCTTGTCCTCATTACAAAGTTGTTTTGTGTAATTGAAGCAGGGAGAGTTTGTTATTGAATCAAGAAGAACTGCGGATCATTTGTTTTCCCCTCGCTGATGAATTGATTCTCTCATCGTCTTTGAATAGAAATTTCTTCTGTGTTTGTTTTCCTCAAAAACTTGTTAAAAAAAAATTCATTTCCATATGCGGGTGGAAAAACTTGCAGTTCACAGAGTGGCCACTTGTCACATGTTTTCCTGTGACAACTGTATGGGGGCGGGGCTTATTTTTAGTCCATCCAGGTTGGAAATTGTGCATAATGAAGGGCCGTGGCCTCTTGAGTGTAACCTGGGCCGACCTTCTGTGGGCCCACCCCCAGTTCTTCCTGTGCTCCGCCTCTTTGCCCATTTTTGGATGAACCAGGAAGTGGGAGGAGTTAGGGATACGCCCACTACCAGCCTCATGGGCACTACGGGGGAAAAAATCGGGGACCCGCATCTTTATATACAGTCTATGTTCGAGGTCGTATCCAGTTAAGATATAAACAAACACTTACGTTTGAAGTCTTTAATGCAGAATAGACTCATAATGAAAAGTTCTCTCTGAAATCCTCCATGATCCAGTGGGTTGTGGGCTCAGACACACACCACACTTCTGTCGGAGCCATTCCCTGTCATTTGTGGACCACTTTACTGGGGCTTTATCGGCCATTTTGCCCAGAAAGGAACTCCATGCGGGGAAAATGGCCCCGCGATGTGAAGATCATTGAACGGCGCTGTCACAGTCTGACCAATGCTCTACGGCATATTTCCTCTTAATAGACCGTTGAGCCTGACGCCGCCGCTGCGCCGCTGCACTGTGTTAAATTGGTGGAAATGGCCGCCCTGCCGGGGCGGGAGAGAGAGAGAGGCACGCTGGCTTGGATCTCTGATATCTCTTGTGATGTTTGACACCGGGCGATCGCCTCATTATTTTATTTATAACACGTCTTTAGTATCTGAGGGAGGGATCGCCGGACGTGATGGATGTGGGCTGCCGTGCGCCAGCACAACAATTGGGTTGCGAGGAGGAGCCTGGCGCAGATATATCTTCATTTAGCAGGTTCCAGTCTCGCTGGATTAGAGCCGTCCTGTAAATTACTGCAGTGCAGAACATAATAAAGTTCCAGCCTGACAGGAAACATAAGGACGGAGCGCGTGCAGCTGATGATTTACTTTCGCGGGACCCGATGTTTCTTTCATTCCTTTCCAGGGATGTTCTGCAGCTCGGTCTCAGATCAGACTTTTAAAGGTGCAGTGCGTACGACTTGGCGACGTGTAGAGGTGAAGTCGCATGTTGTATCCATCCCCTCACCCTCACCCTTGCACTGTTTCGTCACAGTGGTCCGAAAAAAATGGTCCGAAATGTGCTTTTATTTTGAAATGCTTCCCTTTCCTATCATGCTCGATGTTTTACGTGTGAGGAAGCACGGAAGAAAGATGATTTAGACAATACATAAATAAATGGCCCATGAGATGTTTTCAATCATTTCATGGAATGATATGAACAAAGTTTTTTTTGGCCCTTGGTAACAATCTGGGTTTCTTGTGTAGCCCCTCCCCCTGTAAAAAATAATTGCCCACCTCTGATGCAGCGGTTACGACCTGTGATCTAAAAGTAGTTCTCCTCTGGATGGATCGATGACAGAGGATCCCTGGGGCGCGCGGAGGTGGAGGTTTACAGGACCTGAGACATGGACTTCAGACGAGGCAGTAAAGTCCAATAACCCGGTTTGCAGTCTCCTGAAGTCCAGGAATGAACAAAAGAGCCAAGTGAAGATAAACAGAGTGAAACTCCAGACAAAAGCTAAAAACGAGGACAAGGACACAGACGGACCAATCACAGAGTGGCGCAGAGGAGGGTCAGACAATCACACAATCAGGACGTAAGACAAAGAGACGGAAAGAGAAATGAAATACACGTCTAGTTTCGTAAGTTCAGGACCTGCAGAATATTATCCCTCGGTCCTGAGGCGGATCACGACCACGAGTGGAGCCGCAGGAGGAACCGTGCAATCGTCGCTGATGAAGTGTCCTGGAAACAGAGAGCGAGGCCACGTTAGATAAAGCGCTGCAGAGAGTAATGTCCCGTCCGGCCCCCGTCTCACTGGATCCGCTCCAGGCTGTAATGGGTTCTACCTCGGGGGTCGAGACCCAGCGTTCCCACGGAGGCTCGTGGAAATGGGTTCAGTCGTTTTAAAGTAAACTTGCGGCAGGAAACGGAGCTGGATCAGAAGATAGAGTGGTAGAGTGGCGCGCTGAAGCAGGAGGTCACGGGTTTGATCCCCGGACCCTTGGATACAAAAGCAGAAACACCGCACTCCAGCCTCCATAGAGACAATTCTGCTTGTAGATGCTCTGAGTGGAAACGAGGGATAATAGTAGATAGTTTTTTTTATTTATTTTTTTATCAGGAGCAGCCTCCTTGGTATAAATCAGAGACCCAGTACAGAAGTGGAAGAACGTGCAGTTCACCGGGTGGCCACTTGAGGCTGGACTCCAAAAGTGAGTCTTCAGCCAAATGAAATGGCAGGATTGTAGGAATGAGGAGGAGGCAGTTTGTTCTCTGACTGTATCTGTATCGAGGACGTTAACTTCATACGGCAAGTTGTGCGTTTAGATGCAGCAAATGAATGTGTGTGTGTGAACGGGTGAACGGGTGAACGGGTGAATGGGTGAACGGGTGAATGGGGAAACTGTATTGATTTAAGTCCGCTGTAGAGAATGATGTCCATTTGAAAGCGTTTGAATCCTCTCTCTTTCATGGCTTCTTCCAAAAAGCATGATGTTGTCAAATCCTCTTCACCTCATCTCTCCTCTGAAATCACGCCATCATGCATTAGTCCCGATGCAGCCGCCGCTCTAATATCAGGATCCCGTCTCCCGTCCTTTTGATGGCGAGATGTGAGGCAGAGAGAGAGCGCGAGAGCGGAGCTGAAGCCCAATCAAACCCAAAAAACAGCCAGTCGTTGGAGAAGATGACGCTTCATTTCCTGTTCTGGCGCAGGATTGGGTTGATAATCCTCTCAAAGAGCCGCCTGGTTTTTTGTTTGTTTTTTTACATGAACTCCAGATATTCACTTTGAAGCTCCGGGCGAAGAGAAACACCCCGATTCTACATGTATGTTGAGCTTCTGATCTTTTAAAGCACACGCTCTGTGTTGTGTCTTTGTGCTCGGAGGCACCTCATTTCACACTTCACCCTCTGCAGTAATTCAAAAGCCCTCCAAGGGGCGTGTTTTATATATATATATATACATATACATATATATATATATATATATATATATATATATATACACATATATATATATATATACACATATATATATATATATACACATATATATATACCCAGCTCTGTAGCTGCTTTGTATAAATTTCCAGAGTTCCGTACGAACACACACACGCTCTGTTACGACTTCCTTTCAATTAACGCCGCAGCTGCTAATTAAAAAAAAAACTCCCGCTTTAGAAGCGCGGGTTGAAGCTACGACTCGATCTGCGCGAGTGAGCGCGAGGAAAAGTTAGCGCTCGGGGGCCCACGCGACACGGCAGCCATGTTCGTCCAGCGCGGCCCCTCGTATTCTCCCTGTCACACTCTGTCATTGAATGACTCCTTCCTCTTCCTCTTCCTCTTCCTCTTCCTCTTCGTCGTGGTCTCGGTTCCACGCCGCCTCTTAATGAGCGTGGCTCATAGACGCGGTCACGGTGTTAATCCTCTGTTCCTTTCATTATCTTCCTTCGCCCTCCGCTCGGAGTGTCGGAGGCGACCGCCTGTCAAAGGTCAGTCACTTCAGGTGTCGTCGGATTTGGCAGCGAGGAAAGTTCCTCTGTGTTTAAAGTGACACGTTGATTCCTTCTAAGCCTCACTTAGATGTGGACGTCCGCTTTGCAAGGGGGACGGACGTGTCGCCGTGCGCGCTGTGGTCGTGTCACCTCCGGGCCTGTGAGTGGCGCTGTAGCGCCGCCACAGAGACACACCAAAAGACACGGAGCACGCGCAAGTCTGGCGGCTGTAGTGGTTTGACGTGAGCCGCCACCTTCCTCGATTCGATGTCGTCTTTGCGGAACTTTGTTTTTGCGTCTTCATCCCCACGTGGACTGGTGGATCCTCAGCGACTCGTTGATTCCTTAAACCCCACGGAGACAACGTGGACGTGTCAGTTGCAGACGCGTCAGCGCAGCCGTGCATCATCGCTAAATCTCCACACACTGGAGGATGCAGGGAATCGAACACCCGGGCTCCTCCAGTGCTTCCTCTGTCTGCGGCGATATGATTCATGTCGTGACTTTTACATAAGGTGACTGTGTTTGTGTCGGTTCGTTCTCCCACGCAACACAAATGTGTGTGTTAACAACAAACCCGGAGGAGACACAACAACAACAACAACAACACCGACAACAATGATAATAATAAGTCTGACAGTTTATGAAAGTAGAGTTTTCTTAGTTTCAGGAGGGAACTGTTTCCCAAACCTCTTCACTGTTTTCATTGGCCGGAGAGAAGTCAGGCTTCAGTTCATGATCGTAAACAAAGGCTGCCCTCCACACACTGGAGGATGCAGGGAATCGAACACCCGGGCTCCTCCAGTGCTTCCTCTGTCTGCGGCGATATGATTCATGTCGTGACTTTTACATAAGGTGACTGTGTTTGTGTCGGTTCGTTCTCCCACGCAACACAAATGTGTGTGTTAACAACAAACCCGGAGGAGACACAACAACAACACCGACAACAATGATAATAATAAGTCTGACAGTTTATGAAAGTAGAGTTTTCTTAGTTTCAGGAGGGAACTGTTTCCCAAACCTCTTCTCTGTTTTCATTGGCCGGAGAGAAGTCAGGCTTTAGTTCATGATAGTAAACAAAGGCTGCCACTGTGCTTCTCCCATGGAACTGCAAGTTTCCCTTTTTATATTTGTGAAAACTACCGTAATGCATCTTGGAACTCTTGACTTAAGACTTACAATCACGTGTTAAAGGTCCAGTGTGTAAACTTTACATGAGATTCTGACGGATCTTTCCCTCCATCAGAATTTTCCAGCGGGAAAAAGACCGTCCTCCGTTGGCACGACTTCCTCTTCTTCTTCTTCTTCTTCTTCTTCTGTATTTGCGTTGGTAGTTGACATTCAGATTGAGTGCATTACCGCCACCTTCTGTTTTGGTAGAGTACTACTTGTTGGAGGTGCGGTGTTGGTGGTGGTGGTGGTTTTTGGGCCTCGGCCACCATTGGCCACCCCCTGGCTCTGCCCCTGGTCAAAACATCATCTTTAGATGAGCTTCATGGAAAACGGTTGCAATAAATAGTATAATTTGCGGCCAAACATTTTTTTTCGGAGCTTTCCGACCAAGTGACATTCTATTCTATTCTATCTTGCGTCTGTGTCCGAGGTCGCCGCAGACACAGGTCCGCGTACGTCGACTCTGCCGTCGGATCCTCGACGCGGATGTAATGGTTCAATTCCTGGAGCGACAGACACCGAGGCGCAGAGGAGAAATTGGGATTCAGACGGGACAGAGAGAAAATTGAGTCTTAGCGAAGCCAGATGGTTCGGAAAGTGGACGAATGATAGATTTAGCAAATGCATCGGAGTCCGATTTGTCCCAGGTTATTTACAGTGGGTGTTTTACTCGACGTGTATTTGCCTCTGCAGGGACCGAGGAGAACACTGCAGCTCGGGCGGGGCGCCGATGGCCGGAGGCAGGGATTGATATCCAAACAAACCTCGCCATCCAATTAGGCTCCACCCTGCAGACTGGAGCTCTTCCCTCCACCGTAGGACACAGCTCCGTACCTTAGTGAGAGTATATATATATATATAGTATATATTTATATTCACGGGGCTGCAGCTCATTTAAAAACACATTGCGGCTCCTTCCTCGGACGTTTGTGAGCAGCATATTTCAGATTTCATTAGCTGCTTAATGATCGGACTGCCTGACTGATGCTCGCTTTAATGTGCCAATCAAAATTCAACACTTTAATTTTTCCCGTAAAGTTGATGCAGGCGCCACAGGGAGGCGTCTCCACGTAATCGATGGCTCCCAGAGGGGTTTCACATTGAAAAACCATATTTTCTTAAGGACCTTATTCACACAGGAAGTCACACAGAGACTTGTGGAACTTTCAGTTAAGACCCGCGGAGGAAGGAAATTCATGCAGAGACGGAACAAAGACAAACACTGGACGTCCACAGATGCACGTTATCATAGATGTTCACATTGGTGATGAGCTTGTCCAAGTTCGACTGCAAATACAAGAGGTTCTGTACCTTCATCCAGTTACTGTTTGGATACTGGCTCCGGTACTTTGAACATGACCGTAGGATACCAGCAGAGGGCGCACTACAATACACCACAGATTGTAGGACTCTTGTCCTCCAGTACCTCTTTATTTATCCGATAGAACCTTTTGATCTGCATCTTCAGATCATGGCGAGTCATGATCGATTTCCTCGGTGGATGATGACTCGGTGTGAACCGGACCTCCGTCCCACCCGAGTCCAGATGTTGCGCTTTGCTCTTAAATGGTGTCACATGAAGGGATCAGCCAGGAATGGAATAGACTGCGATGACTGATGGAGACAAGATTGGACTTCAACAATTGGACTTGTTTGATAGTCGCTCCACATGAGTCCGTGTGATGAGTCCTGTGAGAACCGCTACAACCGAGAAAACCCATTTGGAGGAACAGAGGGAGGAGGGTGATGGGCTTTCACGTGTAGCGGAGAAATTGGGTTTTTCTGTACTTGCTGCTGTCCTCTATCAGGTCCTCTTTGAGAAAAGTGCTGGTTCCAGGCCCTAAAGAATCCCTGGCTATTCATTCCCACCTGTCAGCTCACTCGCCTTACTCTGCACATTTTTGTCCATTCAGCTCCGGCTCCACCAGGACCGAGCCGCCGCCGCCGCCGCCGCCGCCGCCATCGCCGCCGTTGCTGCATTTACATGACATTGTACAGGCCTTTGTTTCCCAGCTCCGCCCCCCACCCCCACCCCGCCCCCCCACCCCCCGTCTCTGTGACACCTCATTTATTCTCCTCTATTTTTGCCCATAGGTGTCGAGAAGGATACCAGGGGATCCGCTGCGACCAGTTTCTGCCCAAGACCGACTCCATCCTGTCCGACCCCAGTGAGTCTCCTCCTCTTCTTCTTTATCGACTGTATGTTCATATTGACTGGTTCCATCGCGCGTCATTAGACTGTGACAACAAACATATGAGACTTAATACCAGGGGAACAGAGGAGGTGTTGTTCTATTAACCATTTTGAACAAAGTTCATTTTTAATTTATGAAATATTTATAAATCCGTTCAAACAACCGCAGTGATATTCAACCTCCCACCCGATCCTTGACATCGCCTGTATACGTCCAGAACACGAACTACATGGATCCACACTTCAAGTTCTGTCTTTTTCAACCGCTTATCCAGACGTCCGGGTCGTGTAGCCAAAGCCGGAGGTGAAGCTAAAGCCAGCAGAGGCGGGGCTAAAGCCAGCAGAGGCGGGGCTAATGTCACTAGAGGCGGGGCCAAGGCCTGATAGCAAGCTCTGACTAGTACACGGCGAAAACACCGATTCATATAAAATGAGCCGGTACGTTCGTGAGTGAAAAGACAAAATGTTTCATGTATTTATTTTCGTATTATTTTTTTTCTAAAAATACATTTACTCGCTTGCTTACTTCAGTTCTGTGCTGCGCACTCTGTTGTTGACGTATCAAAGCTAGCTAGCTAAAGCTGCAGCTGAGTGTGCTAGTCACACCCACATCGTTTTACCAGGAAGTGCAACTAGAGTCACCTCACATTATATCACATATCAAATATGTTGGAATGTCTCATTAATTAAAGCAATTGTTTGAGCCAGCTCATTACTTGTTATCAAAAATCAATTTCTACGATAAATAAATGGCCCACTGCACCTTTAAGTTGTTTATAATGGGCCATAAATGACACATGTGGCACATGCAGCACGTGACCTGCCCTTTTCCTAATATCTTTAGTTTCCAGCTAATTAACAAAGTCCCCATAATGAGGTTTGGAATCTCCAGCCCGTGTGGAGCTAATTGTCCTTGTTGGAACAACATTGGTGCTCGGTCATGTGACGCGCGGCGCTTTGTTTGCGCAACACAATCGACTGACCTGAACGTATTGGGAGCGAAGAGGCGTCAGCGTCCTCATCATTAAAACTATTTGTCAACTGTCGGAGGGTCGGGGTCGTTTCTGTATCTGTTGGAAGAGGAAGAGGAAGATTTAGCTTGTATTTGCAGAGGTCAGAGGATCCTGAAAATCAATTTAATGTTTGACAGGATTAAAAATGATTGTGGTAAAAGTCATCGAAGACGTGACTGAAATATAATATTAGGAAATATATATATTTTTCGTTGGAGGTTTGAAAGAGGTTGTTGTGTTTTTTGAGCAAAAATAGACACCAAAGTAAGAATAATAAATAAGTGGAAAAAACGATGTGAGAGGAAATATGAAAAATATAAATGATGTTATATACAGTCTGATCAAAACTGAACATACATATTTGCATATATACATATATATTTAAAAAACGTTTTTAAGTTCCTAGATATTTAAAATAATAGTACACACCGTATATTTTATTGTTTATCACATGAGCCTGAGATTTGATTATAGGATCTAACCCCATATACTGTGTACAGATTTCATTTCAAAATAACAAATAATCTTTCTTTTGTGTTTAAATGTAGTAATTAAAAACACCCCCCCCCCCCAAAGAAAGGAAGTCGACTGTGTCATAAACACAATCTGTAGTTTCTGTTTTGCAGAGTCGACACTATTCAGTACGACATCGAACAAAAGAAAAAATATAGATGAATAGAAAATGTTTTCTGCCAGAAACCAGACCCAGAATCTTTATCTTGACCTCGGATCGGTTTTGAGTCCGAGTCTGTGACTGATTATCAGCGTATTATCGGACCAGAGGAGGATTTACATTTAAATTGTCTGCGAGTGAAATCATTACTCAGCCACGGGAAACAAAAGAAAGTGTTGAACCACAAGCTGTAATGCATCCCGATGCCTTACACACACACACACACACACACACACACACACGGCTCGCTGATTCATTTCTGATTTCACTCGTCTATTGTCAGCCACTTTCTCCGCTGCCAAATCTCTGTCCTTGATTCATCGTCTAACAGTGAGAATCGATCGACCCACTTCCTGCTCGTTATTCTCTCTGCCGTCACTCGGTTTCCCCCAAACAGTCATTCTCAACTGGTGGGTCGCGTCCCCAGAAGCGGGTCGCAGAGCTGTTTTCAGTGGGTCGTAGTTTTGAATACAGAAAAAAATCCTGTGCTTCTGTTTTGAAGGGGATTTTTAAAATAGATCCGAGTGCTGTGTATTCACACTCCTGAACAGTAGGTGGCGATGCTGCCCTGTAATGCTATGTTTGTTTACATATGCTGATTGAACATGGAGAAACCAGAGTCACATCACTTGTGGGTTTATTCCTCTGTAACTCCGCCTCTTTCTTTTTCTTTCCACTTCCTGCTTCTTCTGAAAAAACAGGTGGTAAGTTCAAAGAGAAGAAGAGCGGGTGGGGGTGTGGCCTTGCTCTTCTTCCCTCCCCCTTTCTGATGATCTTGTCATGACATCACATTCCTTCCAATCCTTTGCTCGAACCCTGATTCTCCCGGGTTTGTGTCTCCTGCTCGATTACTACCTCCGTTGTTGCCTGCTCCCTTTTCGTAACTCCGCCCCATTCCCCCCCCCCGCTAACTGCCGCCCCCTTTCCCCCCTGCCCCGCCCCCTCATGTGTGTATCACTAACCTGGTCTGTGCCATACAGTCCTTCCCGTTCTCTGACAGTTCTCTGTCCAGCTCATACGCTGCACATTCAGAGGTTCACCAGCAGGGCGGCGCCATGTAAGGATGCGAGGAAGCATCTTACCACGACCTCACTGTCTCAGGGTCTCTCCCTGACAGAGAGAGACACATGGGGCGAGCAAAAAGAGATAGGGAGAGAGAGAGAGAGAGAGAGAGTGAGAGAGAGACGTTTTGGTCATAACAACAACAAACAATAGTTTAAAATATTCAGGAGGTGGTTCGAGTGAATTCTGTTGTTTATAATCTGCAGAACAATATTGAATAATCGGCTTCCAGCTGAATAACAAACAACAACAAACACAGGACATGAATAAATATCAGACAGTTACATAAAGTGTTTAACTGTCAAATATTGTCATTTAAAATTCAATTTTTATACGACTCATTCAAACCTGTTCTCCTGCTATTTCTTATTTTTACCTTTTCAAGCTCTTCCAGGAAAACAATACATGTACAGTGCGTCACACTTCCTGCCAAATAGTGCACCCAATGTACCTGTCAGAGTCATATAACAATATGAACCCAATATAAATATATTTTGAGACGTAACTGTTCCCTAACGGTGAAAGGAATGACAGCGTCGCTTTTTTTCAGTAATCAAAACAGTTACTGTTTCCATGGTTACAAGACTCTTAGCGTTAGTGATGATCACGAAAGCTGTTTTCACCAGACCCTGTTTTTCTGTCCTTTGGTCAGGGGGCGGAGGCAACCGTAGAGGTGATGATGATTGGCTAAGGTAGAGTTAAATTCTATGGTGAGCCAATCAGAGGCAGAGGTGGGCGGGACCTGTCTCACATTGTCCCACATTGAAAATTAGTGAACAATGTTTTTCTGTGAACAATGTTTTCTATCAAGTGTCCATTTCATTCATTCAACATATTCAATCTTTATTTTGAATCTAAATAATTAAGATTAAAGATAAAAGTAAAATAAAAAAAATCAGGATTAAGAAAAATTACAGATTAAGAAAAATAAGAATTAAGATCAAATTCAAAGAATAAAGGTATATAAAGTTTACAAATTCCAGGTTAAAGCCTCTGTGATGAGTGAGTCAGGGTGAAGATGTCTCACCCCGACGTGGTGAAGGGATGAGAAGTGGAGCTCCGCCCCCTCCTCACCCTCATCCTCACGGAAACGCTCCACACGGAGTTTGTCACCTCACGTGTTTGACTCCAGATCAAAGTTTCAGTCTCAGCGGCCGAGGCTGTTTCCTGTCGTCTTCTTCAAACTGTTGTCACGAGTTGTTCAAACCCCGGGAGTTTGCTGATTGGCCCCGCCCACTCCAGAATCCAGGCGTTAGCCCGGACTGGCTTCTGATTGCACCCTGGTTGATTGACACTTCCTCTCTCCTTGTTCTCGTCTTTCTTTCATCATCCACACACTCGCTCCGCAGTCGCCGCCACGGTTTCAAAAACCGTCCCGAGCGCGGTGGCGTTTAGAAACGGCGCCGGAGGATATTTGCAATATCTAAATAATCTACATCGCATGCATGACATCACAGCCCACAGACAGATTCAAATCTGAGGACAAATTCAATTCGCAGCGTCTTTTATGAGATTTGATTTCATGCTCGGCAGGTTGGTGTGTACCGCCGACGATAATGCCGCCGTAATCACGCCAGTCCAATTTTCCCCCGGGGACGGTGGGCGGGCCCCTGTAGCGGGCGGGTGTGGCGCCGTGGCGCCGTGGCGCATCTTTCAAAACATCAGATGCAAAGGGAGCATAAAATGTGCGACTGCTTTCAGCCTCAGGCTTTTATCCGGGGCCAATTGTGGAGTCGGGGGGCCGCCGCCATGACGCCTCGCGTGTTTACGGCGACGCTCCGATGATCGGTGTAAATGTGCTGCGACACCTTCGCGGGGAGGAGATGATGTCGTGCGAGTAGAGGCTCTTCTGAACAGGTCACATGTGACATGTGAATGAGAAATGGATGAGTCATGATACATTCGTACCAGTGCGTTTGTTCATCGGATGATAAAGGTTCAAAAACACAATGTGGGAGTTCAGCGGGAAAACGTGGCGAATGAAACGAGGTCAGGAAAGTTCACAAACACAGATAGTGTTTCGAAGCTTTGTGCACAATCCAGATAAATATATGAAAATATTTATTTATATTTTTTTATTCTTTATCAGCTGCAAAACGGTATATAAACAATTTTAACATTTTAAAAAGAGAAATGGCTTCATTGTTTTCCTCATGACGATGATGATGATGATGATGATGATGATGATGATTTCTTAAACATATAAATAGATAATAAATATCACTAAGTATAATTTAATCAAATAAAATTAATGAAAAATCAGCCCCGTCCCCAAACAGTTGTCACGTGTGTGTGTGTGTGTGTGTGTGTGTGTGTGTGTGTGTGTGTGTGTGTGTGTGTGTGTGTGTGTGTGTGTGTGTGTGTGTGTGTGTGTGTGTGCGCGCGCGTGCGTGCGCTCTCCTCATGTCCACATGTTGGCGTGTGCGCTTCCTGACGTGGCCTCAGCGTGAGCAGGTTAAAGCCCAGTCTCAGGGTACATCTTGTCGAACAGGGTACATCTTGTCGCTCTCTCTCTCTCTCTCTCTCTCTCTCTCTCTCTCTCTCTCTCTCCCTCTCTCTCTCTCTCCCCCTGACACTAACTAATTGTGGCAGGATAAATCCAAACCTACCAGGAAACAGGATAAAGAACTGTCAGGTTCACCACACCAGAGCCGGAGGTGGACGTTCTTCATTCGGCAGCAGCAGCAGCAGCAGCAGCAGCAGCAGCAGCAGAGGAATCATACATTCACTCTGTCTATTTATAATGACAGAGATAATAGCCTGTGTTTTGAATGGAGCTGTGGCTGCGGAGGCTTGTGCTGCTTTAATTGGACGCGTGTCCAGGGTGAAGGAAACGCTCACATCCACACTCTCCATTAACAACAACAAAAGAAGTCCACCCCCCCTTTCTCACTCCCACTTTCTCTCTCTCTCTCTCTCTCTCTCTCTCTCTCTCTCTCTCTCTCTGTCTGTCAGCAGGTCTCTTTGAAAACACATGAAAAGAATCCATTTCACACATTAATGGTGTTCGCACCAGCTTCTCTCACTGCAGCGTGTGTGTGTGTGTGTGTGTGTGTGTGTGTGTGTGTGTGTGTTTGTGTTGGCATGTTAAACAGCAGCATGGATGAGTCCACATAGTTGTCGAGGGCAGGTGTGGACTGTAAATGTGGATGTGACCACAGAAATGAAACTCAGGGGAGTGAATGTGGAGGTTAACAAGGAGAGACGGAGAACAATCATTCCGCTGATCTTAGTCTACCAATAGGATTCGCCCCCTAAGAATCAAACAAAAATACAAATAATGTCAAATAAAAAAAATAAAAACATGATTCGATACGAATTGTTTTAAAGAGGATCCTGTCGGCGAAGGCAGAAATGATTTTATGTTTTTCGTCCAAATAATCAGAGGGTTGAAGTTTATCCGTCTTCATGATGAAACATTTTAATCCATAAGAAATGAAAACTAAACAAAATCGAGTCAAGTAAACATCAGCTCTTCACTTGGATCAATCCGGGTGTCAATCCAGCCTACTCTGCAGCAGAGCGCCACCGGTCAGTGGACACTCCACTGATCCACTGTCTAACCGGGAGCTTTCTGAAAGTGGCGCCGCCGTTCACACTCCGCCTCTCCGGGCGCCAGGTTCACGTCGGGGCGGCGGCGGCTCCGCGTCTAATCCCCAGCTTCCTGTCGGCTCCCGAGGAAACACGGCGCTGTTAATTAGCTGCAGCTGGGCCGCTCTGTGCTCGCCCGCGTCCTCGCCGGCCTCCGCCCGCCGTTACCACGGTGACGGGGCGCATCAGGGCGCGCAGGCTGTTTAAGCGGCTCCAGGAGTCGGAGACGTCGTGAGACTCCTGTGCAGCACAGGGAACGTGTGTGAGCGTCCCTGTCCTCGCCGTGACCTCGTGGCGTCTCACACTAAACCTGGATTACAGTGGATTTGTGCCCGATTCCATATGTTGAGATTAGAGGCGGCCATTTTGACTTGTGCGCAGCACTGGCTGCGCCACGGTTTTCCTTTTTCTGCCGTTCGAATTTGAGTCTGTTTCTCTCCAACAACAACATATCGAGCTTTATCATTCTTTCAAATCCTGCCCCCTCAATTTTTTGAGGGGGCGGAGCCTGTGCGCTAAGGAACACCGATTGGTGGGACCCACTTGTGGCGTTCTGCACCCCCCCCCATCACGTTAAACGTCTTCATTTCACTTCCTTTTGGAAAATGGAGCAAAAGAAGAAAGGAGGTAGACGGACGACGAGGCCCCGCCTCTTTTGGACGTCTTTGCCGAGTCAGCAAATCCAAACCACGGAGTTAGTCAGTGGTTGAATAAACTGCTCCGATCGGCACAGACGAGCAGGAATTCTTTCACCCAGGTAAACAAAGGGTTCCTGGTGTGGACAGTTCCTGGGAATGTTGGCGGAATTGTGTTTCTTTGCTTCATTGATTTATTTTATCCTCCCGTTTTCCTCTGAGCCTCCAACCGGGACTCGGGGCTCCGCCCCCTTTCCCGCCCTAATGGAAGTGGAAGGCCCAATTTAAAGTGAAGTATGGGGGTTGTCACCCGCTGCTTAGTGAAGAATGTGTCAGTGGGATGCAAATTATCCCGGAGCTGTGGCGTCCTGACGCGCTCGCGACCACCGCCGCCTCCACCTCCACCTCCACCTCCACCTCCACCTCCACCTCCACCTCCGCCTCCGCCTCCACCTCCACCTCCGCCTCCGCCTCCACCCGCCCTGCAGTCACAGGTCGTTAATAACCGGGGCAACGGCGCCAGTGGAGGCAGACGGGGAGATTCTGCTGCAGCTTCCTTTCTACGCTTCGCTCCGTCCATTCTTCATCCACGTCTGCACCCGTTCCCTTTTCTATCTGCTGCTGCAAGTTTGTTTACCTTTTTTTGAAACTTTTTTAGTTTGGTGAAGAACAAAAGTTGTGTTGTTGAGTCCGGGAGCCGCAGGTGTCGGAGGTCAACTCGTCTGCTGCTCTGTCGATAGAGAGAGGTGACTTCGTCATCATTCAGAAAATAAAAAAATGTATATAAAAATGAAGATGATAATAATAATGATAATAATAATAATATTAATGATAATATTCATAATAATCTGAACATATGATCATACATCACATGACCTTTCATCTGTGCAGTTCTGACCTTTGCATACATTACTTCACGTATTTACAATTGTTGTTTTACCAACGAGGCAGATTCAAGTTTAGCGCAAAAAACCTTGAGGCATTGAAAAAAATTAGTTTGTCAATGAATAGTTTGCAATTTAGTCAAAATTAAATCCAGCTAAACCCAATGTATCATAATTTGAATCTCTGAAAGTCTTAATAAAAGAGCTATTATTGAAAGTTTAATCATGATCCAGTTTATTATTGTTGCTCTGACGACAACAACAACAACAACAACGTGAGGAAAGGGAAGGAGTTTCAGAGAACATCTGTTTGTTTTCTGAATGTTTCTTTAGTGACGTTTGATTCAGGACCACAGATGTTTCACTTCCTGTAAACAACAACAATGAGACGACCAATCGTTTACATTCGAAATAAAATGATGGTAACTATTTAAAGCCACATGAGGCGTTCGATTCGAGTAAACCCACCTCTGTAAAACCTTATTATTGTTGAATGTAGTTTTCCTTCTGCTTCTCTGTAGCAAAACTCTTTATCAGCCAAAGTAAAACTGAACAAAGTATTTGAGCGTAAAACAGTAAAATAGCACGATCCGCTCACATCCTTTCACCCTCACTCCCTCCTTCTTTCTCTTCATACGACTGAACTCATCACTCCGCTCGTCTCCTCCCCCTCCGCTCAGCCCGAGCGCCGCCCGGCTTCCACAGTCTTCTGGGCGCATTAGGACTCGCCGCTCTGCTTCCTCTCCTTCTTCTTCTTCTTCTTCTTCTTCTTCTTCTTCTTTTCCGGCGCCGAGGAGAAGAAGAAGAAGAAGAATCTCCTGTCCGGTGCTCGTGGTCATTAAAAGCTCGGAGAACAAGAGGAACCAATCAAGGATCACCGCTCGGGTCGTTTGAAACGGCAGCCGCACGGAGAGGAGAGGCGCGCCGGCCCTTTAAGGCCTGTGATGTAAAAATAGCTGGGCTGTCCTCGCGCCACCTTCTTCCACACTGGCCCATGAAAAGAGTGATTTCACCGCCGGTGTATAAAAAAGTCTTGAAACTGGAGAAATAACTTTCACAGACTCGACATGTGCACAGAGGGACCATGGGAGGTGATTGGTTCAGTGACTCCAGGTTCCTCTGCCGAGGTGATGTCTGGGGACACGCCCCCCGAAGCATCGCTGGCGGCACTGAAACTGTAAAAATGAGGAAAAGTCTATGAATTGAAATAGAAAGAAAGACAACCCTAAACTTTATGAAGC
>JAFBJT010105793.1:0-20109 GCA_016785325.1 Chascanopsetta lugubris
ACACACCACACTACACCACACACACACCACACCACACCACACACACACCACACCACACCACACACACACCACACTACACCACACACACACCACACCACACACCACACTACACCACACACACACCACACCACACACACACCACACTACACCACACCCTCACATGCATGCACACACACGCTCAATCGAGCTTAGCTACAGCCGCGTGCACAGCTCTGCAGTCCGAGGGAGAACTCCGAGCAGCGCAGCCTGACCCCGACCAGAACCGATCAGAGAGGTTCTGCCAGCTCCCGCTGACCAGAGCTGGCGCCATAACGTTCCTACGGGAACCTGGAGTCCACAGTGTGGCGCCGCACTTTCCCAGGCCCGTTTTGATTTCAGATTCAGGCCCGTTCATCAGACTCAGTCCACAGCCAACAGAGATGTTCACATCGCTCCACTTCCTGCCACCTTCACACGCCCGGCAGAAAACAACGACCCACAAACGCCCGTCTTTCCCAGACACACACCAGCCTGGTTCTCCAGATACATATCTGTTCCACCTCACGGAGGAGGAGAGGAGGAGCGCACCCCAAGATCGTAAAACCCACATTCCAGCAAGGGCTTGAAGGTCTCTCCTTCTTCTTCTTCTTCTTCTTCTTCTTTGCAGTTCAACACAATAAATGTGAATCTGCCAGAAATTCATGTTGAAATGGTTCCTCACCTCCCAACCACAGGAACCTGTGAAACCACCTCTGTGTTCTCACCCTGTTTGTGTTCAGTCAGCAGGCTGTGTGTTTGTGTGTCGTACCTGTGCAGTTGGGGCCGAAGAATCCCCCGTTACACAGCTCACAGGCCACTCCCCTGAAGCCGGCGTTGCACATGCAATTTCCTTGACCTACTTTACCATCGGCACAGACTCCGTGATTGCTGCAGGGGGCGTCCAGGCCACCAGGACAGACTGAAACACACACACACACACACACACACACACACACACACACACACACACACACAAGTCAAAAAAACATCTGCACTAAGGCCAGATCGTTGTTCTAAAGCAGGTTTGAAATTGTGGATAATTAAAGGGCGTGGCCTCTTGAGTGACAGGTGCGCCGACCCTCCTGTGGATGCTGCGGCAGCCCCATGGGCCCACCCCCAGCTCTGCCTGTGCTCCACCTCTTTGCCCATTTTTGGATGAACCAGGAAGTGGGAGGAGTTAGGCACAACGAGCCTCATAAGCAGAAACCCATGGGTCACTCTGGCCCCTTCCTCTTCTGTCTTTGCTCCCTGGGCCCCGCCCCTTTCCCCTCCCTCTAGCGCCACCCTCAGGACAATGTTGTCATTCCATTTCACTACAAATGGTGAATCTCCATCACCATTTTCCTTCCACCCCACATCTCCTCCCTCTCGCCCTCCTTCTTTACCGATACAGTTTCTGCCGTAGTGGTTGGGGCAGCACTTATCCACCCAGGCCTCACGCTGACAGATCCTCCTGCAGCCAAACGTCAACAGTTTCCCGCGGCGCGACAGGCAACTCTCCACCCTTCCCTGGAGAGAAGCAACAATCACATGTTCCATTGTTGTGCTGCTCCACCTCAGAGTGTTGGAGGACGGGTGAGCCTTACCGTGGGTCTGTATAAGCGGCAGGACGGAGGGGATGAGCAGGGTCCACATTTTCCCTGTAACATGTCAGCTTAGAGTCAGACATTGTGGGCGGAGTCATGATTGAGGCTGGCTTTAAGAGCCAGCCAATCCCCTCAACTTTAAAGGTGAATGAGACATGTTTAAAGTCTGGTGCAGACCAGGCTTTTTGTCCCATTTCTTCCCACGACGAATGCACAGAGGTGAGTTTTTATTTGAAATAGTACATCATTAAGGGGTGTGGCCTCTTCCGTGGATGCTGTGAGAGCACCATGGGCCCACTACGGTGGCTGAGAAGTGCAAGTCACAACGACATTAAGCTCAATCGTGGACCGCAGGAAGACGAAGGTGAAGGTGAACTGGCGAGGAGCGAGTCCACGGTTGATGCTTTACATTTGAATTCAAAAGATGTTGCTCTCACTGTGGCAAGGAGGTCCAATCAGCGCCGAGTTTGTCATTGGCAACGCGTCCAATCAGTGACGGCCTCTCCTGAGGGGGTGGGAAGTACCGGCTCATTGGTCCCGTCTCTTCCGGTAGAAGCTAATGTCGTTGTGATTTGCACTTCTCAGCCACCGTAGCCCACCCCCCTCTCTATATGATAATCGTCACCTTTTCCCTCACTGTCAGGGTTGATAATGGATTATCTTATCTTATCTTGTCTCATCTCAGCTCATCCTGTCTTAGGGTTAGGGTTAGGTCTGAAGACAACATTTTGAAGACTAGAGAACCCAACTGACAGAAGTAGTGATGTTTTCCAGCGTGTTGCAGTGCGCTCCGACGTCGGGGGGCTCCAGTAGATGGCTGATGCCGAAAGCCAGGCCCTCTTTGAAGAGCATGTGGCGCTCCACCAACCTGGCTTCATTATCATTAACCACCACGTCTCCCTGGAAACACACACACACACGTACATTTAGTGAAAATCAAATTTACTGCAATAAGCCACGCCCCCTCATCAAGCCACCTCCTCCCACCTGTGTATGCAGCTGCTGCCCACTGATTGTGGCTGCGTATAAGCAGCTGCTGTCCTGGCCTCAGCGCCAGATTGTTCTTTGTGTGAGACCAGACACTTCCACATTGTACCTGCTGCGGACTCTGCCTGTGCCCCTGATCCCCCCGTCCCTGCCCCAAGCAGAAATACTGCCACCTGCTGCTGATAAAAGGAACTGTGTGATGAAATTACAAATAGTCCCTTTAAAGACTCCTGAATTTTGTTTTACTTTGTTATTTAATGCCATAACTTTGAAATGTCATATTTGACAGTCGAATGCTAAACCGGTTTCTATGACAACAGCCAGTGGCCATGTGCGCGATGACAACATGTCTGCTTTTGTAACAGTGTGTTTTATTGTCTCACCACCACAGTCTTGTCACAGCTGAATCTGACTCTGTTTCCATGCATGAAGGTGTACAAGTTCAGAGAGAAACACGACACCTGCGCACACACACACACACACACACACACACACACACACACACACACACACACACACAAAACAAGACAAAAAAGAAACACATCAATCGATCAAATTCAATTTGTGCCAAGGGAATTGTAACAAAGCCTCCATCTGACTGCAGTCTTTCATTTAGGACAGAGTGACTGATGAATATTCATCTAACTACAATTAACACGGAGGAGCCGCTGAAAAGAAAGAAACTCCAACATCTGTATTGTCTGGTGATGACGGTCGAAGGACCGTGGCTTGTTCTACCTTCATGGTGCGCAGGACGTGGGCCTTCACGATGGCAGCCAGCTGTGGTTGGTAGTCGGGGCTGGAGAGCAGACGCTGCTGCTCGGCGGGCAGGGAGCTGAGGGCCTCGTCCGTGGGCCACAACATGGTGAGGGGCTGGTGGACTTTCATCTGGAGCACAGGCAGTAAGCCTGAATCCTACAGTGTGGGTAAGACACATTACTGGGACCAGGACTTTCACTGCAAGCTCCCAACATGTCAAGAGAGATGTGTTGAGTTCTCTTACCTCCACCAGTTTGATGAAGCGGTTGTAGCCATAAAACTTAGCTGCTGAAGTGAAATTCATCTAAACAGAGAGAGGGGGGCGGGGCGGGGGGGGGGGGGGCGGGGGGGGGGGGGGGGGGGGGGGGGGGTCACACTCCCTGTCATGTGAACCTGATCAATCATCCATCACTGTAAAGTCAAACCGTGTCAGGCTGCAGGGGCGGTTTGTCCTGAATCCGATAAGGTGTCAGCAAGGCCTCCACGTGGTGAATGACTCCGTCCTTTGTCATGTAGTCACTTTTCACAATCCTCGTGTTGTTGTTGATCACCACTGATCCCTGCAGGGGGCGACACAGGGCTGTGAAGATGGAGGGACGGAACCGTTCTTTTACCTCCTTAAATAAAACGGTATTCAAATGAAGGGATGACATCATCGTGTAATTCTACTTCTTCAAAAGAAAAAAAAATGTCAAATTAGAAAAATATAAGTGTTTCAAATGAACAATTTGGAGATCACACTATGAAGTCGCTGTATCACTTTATGGAGATGAGTTACTTTGGCCACCTTGCAATACCACTTTTTCCACCACTAGAGTGAGTCATGAGCCACTGTAACGCTCATTTCGACTCCGGTCGTCTCACAGTTGTGGGTGAAGGTCAGAGGTTCAACTCCAGTCTGTGCAAATGAGCCCTTCAATATCTGGTTTTTACGATTCCATAGCTCCTTTCCGACTCTGCTCGCTTGTGTTACCTGTTGCACGCTGAAGTGAAGCACGTGTCCCGACAGTGTGACCACGCGGTCGGTTGTTTTGAGGTCATTCAAGGTCAGAACCTCACAGTAAACAAGATGGTAACGGGCCAGGTCGGGTAGACGCCCTTTAAAGTTCCATTCATCAATCTGCGTGCACACACACACACACACACACACACACACACACACACACACACATATCCATGATTGACATGTTGTGAGTTCGCCTCTACATTAAATGTCTACGTTTGAGCAGCTTCTCTTGATAATGCTGTTGATAACCAACAGTTATTGGATTACGTACAAAGTCAGACGTTGCACTTACAGTCACGATCATGTTGTAGTCTTCAACGGGGACGAAGGCGGTGACCTTTCCGTCACAAAACCTAAAAATGTTCGCCGTCTACGAAACACAAAGCAGAGCAAGATGAAATCGCATCCGGGAGGATTTTGGGTTTGTGCGGTGACACCACGATAAACTTACAGTGATCATCAGCTGCAACAGCCGATTCTCAGGTGATCGAGACAACTCCTGTGAGACAGAGACAGAGCTTCCTGTGAGCGGCAGGGTGGAGGTCGGGTGCAAGGTCAGAGGTCGAACTACTCACAGTGAAGGTGTTTCCACGGCAATCAAAGCCGTCGCCCACCTGGCCTCTTAAGCAGCTGCAGTTCCTCTGGCCGCTCCCCAAGTACATACATTTAGCGTAGCGACTGCAGCCGCCATTATTCTGCGCACACACAAACAACACAAACCTGAGGATCTGCTCGTTTTCATCCGTTGTTGTTATGTGATAATCAGACACATTATCTGAGCAGTGTTGCACACACGGGTAGATGAGTGACAGTGGGCGTGCACGGAGGCAAAACAAAGACATAGTGGTCAAAAGATGGAACTGCAACTTTTGTGCCACATGCACTTTCATAGGAACGAGTGAGGCCCCGCCTCCGTCACCATATCCAGTTCTCATCGCACATCCATGTTCCGTCCCACTACTGTACCATGTGTTTGTTGCATTTGTCAACAAGCAGAACCAAACATTCATTCAGGCCTCGAAGGCTCGTTTTCATCAAACAGGATGTAACCTGATCAATCAGTACACAGATGATAAATGGACTCACAGTTTTACAGGGGTTGACAGGAAAACAGAACCTCCCCGATCCTTGAAAGCCCAGTTGACATTTGCAGGACGTCTGGAAAAAGACAGAGACAACAGTCACTCAATAAAACAGCCAATCACTCGCTCACGCATCAGCTCACTTTGTGTCAATGAAGCTCAAAGGCACAATCAGCTGGAACCTGCAATTTTCCTGGCAAATCATTTCCCTTCTTTTACATCAGTCACATGACAACATGTGGTTAAGAGCGTCGCAGAAGGTGTCACTGAGTTCGCGTCGTGTCCTTACAATTATAAACACATCACTTCAAACGGGCATTTTTCAAAACAGCTGTTGTAAAACCCTCGCTGAAGAAACCCAGACGAGATAGTGATGCACTAAGCAACTACAGACCAATAGCAAAACTCCCATTCAAGAGTCAGGGACCTGAGCGAATAGTATCAGTGCAAATAAACGTCTTCCTGAAAGGAAATAATACTCTGGAGGAATTTCAGAAAACACCACAGCACTGAAACTGCTCTTCCTAAAACCACCAGTGACCTGAGACTTAATGCTGATCCTTATCCTGCTGGACCTCAGTGCAGCTCGACACCATCGACCAGGAGACACTAATCAATCGCCTAGAAACATTGATTGGTCTCACTGACTGTGTGCGACACTGGTTTAAATCAGACATTAAAGGGAGAAAGTTCTCTGTCAGTCCAGGAGATCAGGGCATCTATGGATGCTCCCCTGGTCTGGAGCTCCACAGGGGAGTTGTCTTGGTCCTTTATTATTCTCATGATACAAGCTGCCGCTCGGTGACATCATCAGGGAGCATGAGGTGAACTTTTTACCAGAACCTTTGTACGACTCATCTTATGCTGTTGTACTATATGTTTTAATTAACTCAACTATTTCTGCATTTTACTCCGGTTTCATTCATGTTTGTTGTTAAATCAGCTGCAAACACCATAGATTTCAGAGCTGTGGGCGGAGTCGTGGTGGAAACCTCCGGATCATAAGGCAGAGGTTTGGTTTGTCTCTCAGGAAAACCTGGGCTGGATTGTTCACTGGGATCAGAGGGGACAGAGAGTGAGACCTCCACCTTGAGGGGACGTTCTGGACATTTTGAAAAGATATGAGTGGGTGGATGAGCAGGAGCAGCTGTGGGACCTGTTCTCCGGGAGGAGTCAGCGCCTCGGTTCCTCTGAGTGTGGTGTGTGCGCAGGAACAGAGCTTCCTTAAAGGTGACTGTTATTAAAGAGAACAGCCAACCCTGTTCATCAAACCCCGCCCACGACTCCAACACAGCAGGTTTCAGAGCCAGAGACCAGAGGTCCGAGCCCAAATCTCCGACGGAGCAGGTTTAACCTCAACCTGAGCTTCAAAATGTTATTCTTCTTATTGTTATTTGATCTCCTTCACATCTGTCACGTTCTAAATGATCTGATGTCCCTTTGAATGTTCCTTCTTTTATGCTCTTAAGTTCCTTTTTAATGCACAATGTTATTGTAAAGCACTTTGAGCTACAATGTTTCTATGAAATGTACTATACAAATAAAGTTTATTATAATCATTATTATTATTATTATTATTATCGTGTCTTCCAGCCTATAAAACTGTGGCCCGTGAGCAAACTGTGGCCCACGAACCCTTTTCAATTGGCCCGTGGCAAATTCCACAAATATAATGGAATATGACCCACATGAGTCCACATGTGAACTTTTTCCCGAACTCACTGATTGATATTCTATTGAGGTTCAAAATCGTGCATAATTAAGGGGCGTGGCCTCTTGAGTGACACCTGGGCCGACCTGCTACGTTCTGTGGATGCTGTGACAGCTCCGTGGGCCCCATCCCAGCTCTACCTGTGCTCCGCCTCTTTGCCGGGTTTTTGGATGAACCGGGAAGTGGGCGGAGTTAGGGAGCGAAGCGCTCACCGAGCCTCACGAACGCTCTGCAGAAACCCATCTTCACACACAGTCTATGGCAGCAGACGTATATATCTTACGATGTTGGGGCCGGCTCTGATGCAGTCCGCTGACTTGTGGCAGCCTCCGTTGTTCAGCAGGCAGCCGTCCGTCTCTGTCGACACAGACAAGGAGGGTTCTTTAATGCAAAAGCTGCTGGTTAGAGAATGATATAGTTGTTTGGAGCAGCACGAAGCTGGAAGAGTTCTGGGCCCATGTTCTATCCCAAAGTCTCTCAACTGAACTGAGATCAGAGGCCTAACGAATACACAGATGCATCGTGAACGGTTTACAGGGGGTCCAGGTTTCGGGGTGTGAGATAAGGGGTGAGGGGTGAGGATTACTGACCCAGGCAGATGACCCCGTCTCCAGTGTAGCCCTCCCTGCAGGTGCAGGTCCTCTCTCCTGCCGAGACCTTCGCACAGGCTGCGAACTCTGAGCATCCTCCGTTGGAGCTGCTGCACAGATCCTCCTCTGAGGCAGAAGAAGCAGGTTTCATGATGTTTAAGTGTCGTGACGGCGCCAGTGTGTGCGGCCGGCGGTCTGTCTCCACCAACGCGGTGCGGAGATGTGTGGTCTGCGCCGTTTCTGTTGCTCGTGTTGCCCAATGTCAACGCTATTCTGGTTTACAACCGTCAATCACCGCTAAATCTCTGACCTTCTGCCAATCACCCGGTGGGGATTAATCGTGATGGACATGGAACATTGCCCCTGTTTCACAAAGCAGGTTTACTGTAAACTCTGAGTTTGTTGACCCTGAACCGAGGGCAACTCCGAGTTTTGCGTTTCAGGACGTGAGAGGGAGTAACTCCAACCCGCTCCACAGAGGGAGGTCGCTTTGACCCGGAGTCGGTTGCTATGGTAACAGACTCGGTGAAGCTAACCTGGTCGGGAGCAGGTTCACGTCAGAGAACCCAGAGTTTCTCTCCGACTCCTCCCTCTCTCAGCAGCTGATGATGATTCAGTCAGGGTGAATGTGAAGTGAACTGTGGCCGAGTGTGAACTTCTGTCTGAGCGAGTAAAACATGTTGAACATGACGTGTCTCGGGGAGTTAAGTATTCGTGGGAAGAAGATACTAAGATCACGAGTGAATGAATCGTTTCCACGTGACGTTTTAATCAAACAATATCGTTTTTTTTAACTCTCGATGAAATCTTATATTATTAATCTCACCAATCCTATAACATCGGACCTCCGCCGTACAGAGAGAGAGAGAGACAGAGAGAGAGAGACCCGACCTTGTTTTTTTCCCGTTGCCATGGTAACACGTGCTGTCAGGGTTTTATCAATGTGGGCTTTTTAAAGTCACTGTGCACGAGCTCAACTCAGAGTCGACATACTCAGAGTTAATAAAACCAACTCAGATCCGCGGTGAAGAAACCGAAAACTCTGAGATACAAAACTATCAACTCACAGTTACAGAGTCAACTCACAGTTAGAGTCAACTCACAGTTACAGAGTCAACTCAGAGAGTTAGAGTCAACTCAGAGTTACAGAGTCAACTCAGAGAGTTACAGAGTCAACTCAGAGTTAGAGTCAACTCACAGTTAAAGAGTCAACTCAGAGTTAGAGTCAACTCAGAGTTACAGAGTCAACTCAGAGAGTTACAGAGTCAACTCAGAGTTACAGAGTCAACTCAGAGTTACAGAATCAACTCTGAGAGTTATAGAGTCAACTCAGAGTTACAGTCAACTCAGAGAGTTACAGTCAACTCAGAGTTACAGTCAACTCAGAGTTACAGTCAACTCAGAGAGTTACAGTCAACTCAGAGTTACAGAGTCAACTCAGAGTTACAGAATCAACTCTGAGAGTTATAGAGTCAACTCAGAGAGTTACAGTCAACTCAGAGTTACAGTCAACTCAGAGAGTTACAGTCAACTCAGAGAGTCACAGTCAACTCAGAGTATGTTGAGCCTCCTTTGGTGAAACGGGCCCCTGGGAGCCAGAACTAAACCTGAGCCATGGCTGAGTGAAAGCACTGGAGCGGTGCGGCGTTAACAGGGACAGACCAGAGGTGTCTCTCCAGATACTAAAGCAATGCTGTCGTGGACACCAGAGGACGGTTAAGAACCTTTAACATGTGGAGTCCCGCAGGGTTCAGTCCTCGGCCCTCCTCTCCTCGCTATCCACATCCGAGCTCTATATTCAGGCAGCGAGCCAAGCCTTTCCACTGCGGCGCTGAGGAGCGTCAGGTTCCTCGACATCATCATCACTGGGATTTGATTCATGTTTTAGATCTTTGAACCTGTTTTATTTATATATCAATCTATACATCTGTGTTTATGCTGCATGGGCGCTCTTTCTGGACAGCGCTTCGGACCTGTATGGTTGTTTTAAAGTGCTTTATAAATAAAGTTGGATTGGATTGGAAGATATACCTTCGTAGTGGAGTGTTAGTGGATGACTATTATCTTATTCTCTGTGGAAGTTGTCTTTGTAAATGTGTAACCTGGGAGTGTAACGATCTGTTGAACATTGGAGATGACCAGATGAAGCTTTGTCTCCGTGAGTGATTCTTCCTTTGGGGGAATCTCAGCAGAATCAGATCTGTCGTAGAGCTCAACTCCCTGCAGGTAGAGATTCCACAGGCTCCAGCCACGATTACATCCTCCAATCAGAGACCACGAGGTTAACCCCTGCAGGGAAGAAGTCCGCACAGTGGACAACGCTTGTTGACCATTGTTGAGAACTAATTATCTTATTGCCTGAGCAGAAACCCTTTGATGTGGCAGACCGCCATCTGGGACACTGAGAGGAGGAGGATGAGAAGGGGCTGAAATCTTTGTTCCTGGGGCATTAACTCAAACTGCCCTCTGCCGTGAGGTTCGGTGTTGTTCCCTCTCTGTGCAGAGAATAAACATCTTGGTGCATGCAACCTTCTTCACTCTGTTTCCTCGACTCCAGAGGCAGACGAGAACATTTCCGCAACACCTTGTAAATTCATAATATATGTGTGCATGTGTTGTTTACCTTTGCAGTGGGTTCCGTTGCCTTTATATCCGGCGACACACTGACAAACAGCTGCTCCACCCGGCCCTGTTATACAGCTGCAGCGAGGAAAAGACCTTTTTCATCAAAACGGTTCATTTCACACATTTCCACTGAAGCTGCGACCGATGAGTTCTGGCGTTTCCCATCGTTTCTGCCGTGTCACATGATCAACCTTCTCTGATGTGAGGTCTGATGAGCGCTGTCACATGGATGCAAGCATGTGACTTAAACACACAACAAGAGGATAAACTTACTTGGCGTTCTCATCACACACACCTCCACAGGCATCGTCCTTGATCTCTGAGATACACACACACACACACATAATGGTTTTCAAACAATGATACTAATAAAGGGAAACTACTATTATGTATGTGTGTGTGTGTGTGTGTGTGTGTGTCTTACCTACAGAGCAGCTCACTCCTTTCCAACCTTTATAACACAAACACTTGCCACTTCCTGTCAGACCGTCCACACACTTGCCATGGTCACAGGTACACTCTGCAACACACACACACACACACACACTTTTATTACCTCTGAATATACCAAGACTTTGATGATTTGATGACATCATAGGTTTGTGGCAGATTTTTTAGCTGAAAGCTAAAAATAGGAAGAGACGTCTGATTTTAATTTGCATAATTTACTGCCCCTTGATTTTGTTTTTGTGTTATTAGGTCAGTTTGACAAAGTAGTGCCCCCTTGTGGCAGAAACACATCATGGCAGGCTCTCCCTGACAGGATGTGTGTACACTCACTGGAGGAGCAGTTGACTCCGTATCTTCCTGGTTCACAGTCTTCGCACGCGGTGCCATGGAAACCCTCATAGCAACGGCACTCCCCGTTGCCATGGTTACCGTCCTGACACTCTCCATGATTGGAGCACCAGTTGCCGACGTCCCCAGGGCATTTGTAGCACTCGTGACCGAAGAAACCGGGGCAACAGGAGGGAATCTGCAGGACATATGATCATTATTATGTTATAATAAATAAATAATAAATTGCTGATTCATGTCTTTGCCTCATGCAAAAAAGAATTGTATATCATGAATTAAATAAGTGATAATTGATAGTGATAATGATAATATCAGCCCACCAACATAGGCCGAAGACATTTGATGACACATCCGCGCAACGACTTCCTCCTGGGACCGACGCGCCTCTTGTAAACACAGTTTGGCCGCATACTGGGAGGAAACTGTGGTTGGATCTGCAGCACAACATCACGACAGACACACAAACACAAACTTACCACATATGTTTCATGTGGGGGCAAACACCTGAGTGTTGTTTCCGTGACTCTAGATTGAGCTGTTTTGATTTATAACAGGATTCTGGAGGCTGGCATGCTGCACCACCGTGTTTCTATAGTAGCCCAGAATGGACAAACCAAATCCTTCACATGGTGCCTTTAATTCAACTCAGGTCATTATAGTATATGAGCACAGACAACTTTCTTACTGGAGAGGAGAAGAAGGGGCATCGCGGTGGTCCCTCACAGTCTGTACACCTCCCCTGCAGACAGAGAGCACAAGAGGGACGTGTGTTTGGCTTCCATCCAGTCTTCACCTTCCATCAGTTCAATTCAGGTACTATTGGATCATCTGCCACCCAACTATTGGCTCATTTGCATAAAACCGTCCCATGCTCCTTTCTTACGTCGATCAGCTGGCTGAACTTTTTGGAGCATCTGTTGCGCCGGACGGTGAGGACCTGCGGGAGGACGTAGATGATGCCGCGCTGCGTCTCGGTGAAAGTGCCGTCCAGGGAAATGTCGTTCACGGCTGTCTGGAGCATGAGAAGCAGAGCAGAACCTTCACTCACTGTTTTGCTTTATGAAAAACAAACCAAAGACTGGATAGTTACATCACTTCCTGAACAAAGTTCAGAGTAAAGGCTTCAAGTTACACTTGTTTATTGACTTACTCGCATGAGGAGACGCTTCAATTTCCAATATATGACAAGAGAAAGAAAGACACGACCGTGAAGGTACCTGGTTCTTGTCATCCATGTGGATCAGGAGCTGGTACTCAGGGCCCAGTCCAGTGTCCTTCAGCATGCCGTCATGCATCTGGTCCGGGAAGATCACTTCTCTGGGAATCATGTGGTACTTGACCATATCTACGTCCTGGACACACAATGATACACAAAGAGGAAGGGCAAAGAACACAGGTGTAAGAGCTGAGCAGTCCTTCAGGAAGTAAACACACTGGAGCCATCACCTGGACCTACCAGGACGGAGGAGTTCGTCTTGTTGAAGTGCTGCCTGATGGCAGCGTCAGTCGGCAAGAAGAGGGTGAAACGCTGTGTGTTCTCGACTGTCAAGTGGTACATCTGCGGAAACACGCACACGCACACGCACACACACACACACACACACACACACACACACACACACACACACACACCTTAACATACACATTAACCAGGTTGGGCTTGAGATAGATTCGGCACTTTACCAGATCATAGTCTCTGAAAAGAGTGAAGTTGGAGGAGGAGTTGAGGAAAGCCGTCAGCGTGGGCGGGTCGGGGGGGAGATCTGAGCGAGGAGGCGCCAGAGTCTGAACACAGAGAGATTCAGAGTCAGAGTCAGGAAACTTTATTTATCCCCATGGGGCAATTAAAGGAGCAAAGAGCGGCACAGTAATTCACACAAGGAACAGCAACATAATAAATCGTGAGGGCATAAATAAGTAAGTGAGCGGTGGAAACAGTCTTCACATGCCAGAGTTAGCAGCGGTTATCATTTACTAGAGGCTAAGAAAATATACAGAATATATAGAACATATATTTACACTATTGCACTGAGAGGACACTGAGTGTAAAGTCCTTGTGGGAACTGGAGGTGTGATGTGTAGTGTAGTGTGATGTAATGGAACGAGTAACAGTCCTTGTGGTGTATTGGAGGTCGGAGTTCAGGCGTCACCAAACAAAACAAATCAATCATAAACTAGAGATACTCAGGTTCTGTGCAGTGTATATGTTTCAGCCTCTTACCTGGTTAATAATGTGAATGTAGCCGTTTTTGGCAGGTCGGTTGTGAGACAAGATGGCGGCGTTTCCAATCTGCATCACCTGGATCAACATAACAATAGTCAGTCAAATGCAGGAAATGCAAAATGCATGCAGGTACTGTCTGCAGACTCATCTCAAGGGCCAGATCGGAGCCTCCAACATTCACCCGACGTATCCACTTCTTACCCCGTTGCTGTTGCTTATCTGCCAGGAGGTGGGGGGGTTGAGAGTTTGCAGCCTCTTCCCCACCATCTTGTCCAAATCCTCTAAAGAGAAGATTCCCGGCACGACGTGAGCCCTGAACGCAGGAAGAGCAGGAAGAGCAGGAAGAGCAGGAAGAGCAGGAAGAGCGAGAAGAGCAAGAAGAGTAAGAAGAGCAGGAAGAGCAAGAAGAGCAGGAAGAGCAGGAAGAGCAAGAAGAGCAGGAAGAGCAGGAAGAGCAAGAAGAGCAGGAAGAGCAAGAAGAGCAGGAAGAGCAGGAAGAGCAAGAAGAGCAGGAAGAGCAGGAAGAGCAGGAAGAGCAGGAAGAGCAGGAAGAGCAGGAAGAGCAGGAAGAGCAGGAAGAGCAGGAAGAGCAGGAAGAGCAGGAAGAGCAGGAAGAGCAGGAAGAGCAGGAAGAGCAGGAAGAGCAGGAAGAGCAGGAAGAGCAGGAAGAGCAGGAAGAGCAGGAAGAGCAGGAAGAGCAGGAAGAGCAGGAAGAGCAGGAAGAGCAGGAAGAGCAGGAAGAGCAGGAAGAGCAGGAAGAGCAGGAAGAGCAGGAAGAGCAGGAAGAGCAGGAAGAGCAGGAAGAGCAGGAAGAGCAGGAAGAGCAGGAAGAGCAGGAAGAGCAGGAAGAGCAGGAAGAGCAGGAAGAGCAGGAAGAGCAGGAAGAGCAGGAAGAGCAGGAAGAGCAGGAAGAGCAGGAAGAGCAGGAAGAGCAGGAAGAGCAGGAAGAGCAGGAAGAGCAGGAAGAGCAGGAAGAGCAGGAAGAGCAGGAAGAGCAGGAAGAGCAGGAAGAGCAGGAAGAGCAGGAAGAGCAGGAAGAGCAGGAAGAGCAGGAAGAGCAGGAAGAGCAGGAAGAGCAGGAAGAGCAGGAAGAGCAGGAAGAGCAGGAAGAGCAGGAAGAGCAGGAAGAGCAGGAAGAGCAGGAAGAGCAGGAAGAGCAGGAAGAGCAGGAAGAGCAGGAAGAGCAGGAAGAGCAGGAAGAGCAGGAAGAGCAGGAAGAGCAGGAAGAGCAGGAAGAGCAGGAAGAGCAGGAAGAGCAGGAAGAGCAGGAAAACAGGCGAGCGGGGGAGAGAGAGAGGTTTCTTACAAAGTTCAGGAGGTGAATGGGGATGGCACATGCGCTCTCTCTCTCTCTCTCACACACACACACACACACACACACACACACACACACGCACTAATATATACACACATGTACAACGCTTCCTGAGATGACCACTGCCGAGCGTTTCCAGGGCGTGGCAGAGGAAGGAAAGGAAGTATTGACATTCCCAGGATAATTACAGCATTTCACCGGGTGGGGGGGGGGGGGGGGGGGGGGGGGGGGGGGGGGTCAGAGATGTTTCTCTCTTTCTCTCTCTCTCCCCCCTCCCTCCCTCCCTCCCTCCCCCAGTCCCTCACTCACTCCCTCACTCAACCGTAACCGCCACCGACGACATGCCGCTGACTTTATCAACAGTGGACGAAGATACGGCCATTTTCTAAATCTCTCCAAACAAGACGATACAAATATTTGAGTTCAGCAACAATCTCGATCTTGGTGCAACTTTGACACACGACTTGATGAGATTGTGCTTATCCTGAGTGTGTGTGTGTGTGTGTGTGTGTGTGTGTGTGTGTGTCGGTGTCGGAGCGGCTCCCAGGGCTTTTGGGAGGCAGTGGCTGGGGCTGGTTAAATCCTCAAAGTGGCCCGGCCGCTCGGTGCCAAAGCTGCCCGCCTCAGTCCAGAAGTAATCCACAGCAAATTCCTTCAGCCTCAGTATCACAGGCCTGCGCTGCGCAGAGACGCTATGCCAGGGGACTGGTGTGTGTGTGTGTGTGTGTGCGTGGACGAACCAGTGTGTGTGTGTGTGCGTGTGCACAACTGTAGTCATCTTTCTAATTCAGAGCATGAACAGCTTGACAGGGCGAACGTGTGTGCTTGTACATATAGTGCAGCATGTCCTCGCCTGTGTGTGTGTGTGTGTGTGTGTGTGTGTGTGTGTGTGTGTGTGTGGGGAGGGAGACACAGTGTTGCTGCAGCCAGCTGACATTCAGACTCTCTCTTTCTTCCTCCCTCTCTTCCTGGCCGCTCTCCCAGCCGGCGGTTTGTTGGCGGCGCGGGAGAAGGAGGCGGCTCTCCACTCGCCTGGTTTAACATCCCCGTGCGCTCGTCCTCCGGTGATGAAACATTTGTTTCTTTGCGACGGGGTTAACAGACACGGGGGGGGGGGGGGGAAGGGGGTTGGGCTAGAACAGAGTAGAACAGAGTAGAACAGAGTAGAACAGAGTAGAACAGAGTAGAACAGAGTAGAACAGAGTAGAACAGAGTAGAACAGAGTAGAACAGAGTAGAACAGAGTAGAACAGAGTAGAACAGAGTAGAACAGAGTAGAACAGAGTAGAACAGAGTAGAACAGAGTAGAACAGAGTAGAACAGAGTAGAACAGAGTAGAACAGAGTAGAACAGAGTAGAACAGAGTAGAACAGAGTAGAACAGAGTAGAACAGAGTAGAACAGAGTAGAACAGAGTAGAACAGAGTAGAACAGAGTAGA
Source organism: Chascanopsetta lugubris (assembly GCA_016785325.1). NCBI lineage: Eukaryota > Metazoa > Chordata > Actinopteri > Pleuronectiformes > Bothidae > Chascanopsetta > Chascanopsetta lugubris. The sequence continues at coordinate 16,140 of JAFBJT010105793.1, forward strand.
ACAGAGTAGAACAGAGTAGAACAGAGTAGAACAGATTAGAACAGAGTAGAACAGAGTAGAACAGAGTAGAATAGCGTACTACCAGAATACAATGAAACTCGGGGGCGGCTTCGAAAAATTAAACTACAAATACACAAACAAATGAAGTAAAATACACATACGAACTATGATTTGTTCAAATGCAAAATTCATATAATTCATGCATCTTGATTTGAAGACAATTTTATATCTTTAAGAGTTGAGTTCTTTGGAAATGAGAGGTGACTGTTGGACCTCGGAGTCAATCCGTGAGATTCAACTCAACCTTGATAAAGAACACACGCGCTCATCTGTGTTTTATTGATCGCTTCTATTTTGAAATCTATCTGTCATTGTTCTCGTTTTGTTCAAGGTCCTGGACGTGAAATCTGACTGGAAACCATAACAACAGCGCCTCCACCTCCAGGGGAGACCACGTCCTGGAACCTCCCTCTGGGAGCTGAGAAGCTCCTCCATCAGCCACATTCACAAAAAGGTAAACAACAGGAGGTGTGAGAGGTGGAACCACCTCTGCACCTCCTGCTGACCAGGTGAACCCGGCAGGGCGCAGGTGAACCTCGTCTGTCCACCGAGGAGCGGCAGCGCAGCACAGCACAGCGTCGTAAAGTGACGGGTGACATTTAATGAGTTGTCAGTGTTTTATATATATATATATATATATATATTTTTTTTTTCTTCCTTTCCTCTTCTCTCCTTCTCTCTGTGATGGACTTAAGCCGTTTGGCGGAGAAATCTTTGAAGTTAAAAACAAGCAACCTGGACATTACGGAATCCTATTTGGAAGAGGCCCGGATAGAGAAAAGCCTTAAAGACACGCAGGGAAAGCAACACTCGGGCGTCTGTGCCTTTTAATGTTCACAGCATCCCGCCGCCTTTCATGTCCACGCTATCTGGAATTAATTGCTTTTTCAAAGTCGGCGTGCGCGGGAGAACACGCGTGTAAGGTTTTGATTGTGAGTGCGCACATCCCGTCTGTGTTTGTTTACCTATTTTTCGGTGGCTCTCCGCAAACGTACAGTGCGCCGGGGCGAGCGAGGGTAACCCGATCACGTTCGACTGCCCCCACCAATTTCCCATTCCTGCATTTGATGCAAATTACCAAATCCCTTAGACTTCCCATTTGAATTGTCAGGTCACATAAGCGGCTGGGAATGACCGCGCCACCTCATGGCCGTCCCTCTGGGAGGCAGAGTCAGCAATCAAACGTCTGCGCAGGCTAAAAAGGGGAAGGACAGCAGCCCAAACACAGTCTGGCGAGGAGCAGAGGGGCCGGCGCTGCCCCCCGTTCACCATTTTTGTATAAAATGTCAGCTAATGCAGCGCGGGGCTGGCGCCAACAGTGTGTATGGGCTGTACGTTGGTACTGTCGGTAATGTGTTTATATAACATCCCTCACATTCCATGCTAAGAGCCTTCAACTCTCCCAAGTTCATTCAAGCAGGACACACACACACACACGCACACACACGCGCGCACGCACACACACACACGTACACTAGAAACTACACAGAGCACATGCAAACACACTTTAGAGTCGTGCACACACGCACACACATGCTCCCCATTCTCAAATATCCATCGTGGCATTAGAGAGGGGATCCCGACATGCAGCGGCAGCAGCAGCGGCAGCAGCGGCAGCAGCAGCAGCAGCAGCAGCAGCAGCAGCAGCAGCAGCAGCGGCAGCAGCAGCAGCGGCAGCAGCAGCAGCAGCAGCAGCGGCGGCGGCGGCGGCGGCGGCGCTCTGGGCTGCAGAGGACGGAGTGGTTGAGTTTGTGAGGACATCCATCATCGCGGGGCCGGGCCGTCACAGCCCCGCGCTCAGGGCCTCACTCTGATAGCATTACTGCTCGTCTGCTAACTGAGGGGCAGCGCAGGAGGGGGAGCAGACCCCCGTTAAAGAGATTTACTCCCACTAGCATAAAATACGCAGGGTGAGTGGAGTTAAACTGCACTTATTCCTTTTTGCACAGTGCGTGTGTGTGTGTGTGTGTGTGTGTGTGTGTGATTCTCACTTTGTTCTCACATGGTTTCTGCGGGATTGTGTAACATGTCTGTGTTTTCACTGCAGTTCACTTTCAGGGCTGTAATTGATCATTAACACACACTTTTCATCAGGACATGTGAACGGACCTGTTTCAGGACGAGACGAAACAAAACTATTCCCAGAGTTCAAGCTGCAAACGCTCAGGACGTTAAATCATATACCAGTCGATTCACTCCTTCATCACTCAAGTTACACAATCTCTGCAGTCGGTACGATACACCTCATCATATCCAATCACTTCTAATCTTAAAAACAAGAGCTTTCCAATTCGTATTTCATGCTTTTCCTGTCACTCGGTTCATTATCTGCATTCAATGACTTTGTATCTTTATTCATCCGTTGTTTCTGTTGCCTTTGTGAGATGCCTGAATTTCTCTCTCTGAATTTGGGGCTTTGGATCAAGGTTGAGGTCTTACATTAAAGATGCAGATTAAAACATCTGAATTTTAAAAGTGAAAAACTTTAAAAAAAAAAGACTTTTAACTTTTTAAAAAAGACTTAAAAAAGTCTCAAGGACTTTGTGTCCAGAAAGAAGAGAATGGGACAAAAGCAGGTATTTTGGACATTATATAGAATTATAATTATACTATTACTGTGTGTATTCTGGTGGAGGCCTGGATCCTGATGACAAATATTGAAATCAAAGGGTCAATACTGGGTGGAAAAATTATATAAATGTTGTTTTACTTTAAATATCCAGTATATATGTATATTTATCCAAATACTGATAAATGTAGGATAACGGTGCTGGCAGAATTCCGTGTCGTCTCACATACGAATACAGGTCAACAGAACGTAGCTTTGAGAGAGAAGCTCTGTGAACATTCCGTCCACATCATAGATTTTATGTACAGATTGAGACTGAGAGATTATCGATTCCACCACGTGGCAGGTAACCATCCGCAGCTAATTGACGTATTGATGAATCCACAGGTAAAGTGAACAGAGGTGCCCTCACCACATCAGACTCAGACGCTGCACAGACGGAGGATCACTTATGTTCTAATGCCCAGAATCGTGTGTGACGGCCCTCGAGTCTGACAGATGTTCGGTCGGGGGAGATAAACGTGGATCTTCCTGAAGAGTGACACGCGCAGAGTTATCAAAAATACCGAGATGAAAATATAACATCGCCACTGAAAAGCGATTTGCGGCGGCGGCGGCGGCGCTCAGCGCCAAGGCTGGAGAGACGCGTTGGAAATGATTTGGAGAAAACTGGAAAGGGCAGATGTTTATCACCCATCTGGGGCATCTGATGGTTCGGTGTTTGCCCCCCCCCCCCCCCCCCCCCCCCCCCCAGCAGCAGTGCACGGAGCCGTGTAAACAAAGCCTGTGATGGCATGTCTGCCAGAGGTGTGGAGCGGCGCCGGATGGAGAGCCCCCCGCTCTTTGTGGCGCTGCCAGCCTCCGACACTCTTTGCCACCCTGCCAAGATGCCCCTGCCCGGGACTCGCCACCCTTCCCTTATCCCCTCTCTCCGCTCGCTTCCTTCCTTCTCTCTGCTCCATCTGTTGCATGCGCTTCTTTTGCTTTTTTCTCCGCCATCTTGTTCTGCACGGTTCTCGGGGTGCGGCGCCCGAGGTGGATGTCACCTACCTACCTACCTACCTACCCCCCCCGCCCCCCCACTCCCTCCAAACTTGAAGGAAAACAACAACCTCCGTCACCTCCCGTGGATAATCCCCGTCTGAAGCCAACTTTAACTGAAAAATGTTTATTTTTTCAAAGTGTGTAAATATTTTTCAATAACCCCGGCCGCCGCCATTTTCTTTGCCTTTTTAATTCCTCGTTGAGCCGTCGGTGGCGATAAATGAAATAGAGTGGTTGACAATGGGGGCGTATGAGAAGGGGGGTGGAGGAGAAGGAGGAGGAGGAGGAGGAGGAGGT
>JAFBJT010105793.1:23802-37206 GCA_016785325.1 Chascanopsetta lugubris
AAAAAGGAATACATTGGGGTGATTATACATTCGTAAAAATGTCCTCATGTAATTGTTTTGTATCGAGATAGAAGAGACAGAATTGGTCAGAAATCATACACACTTTGAATCATTCAAATATGTTTATAATTTTACAGTGTAGTGCATTTGACTGTGCATTGCCTTTAAACTGAGCTGATTAACCTTTTACCAAATAAGCTGCAAACTGTTTTATTATTCAATGAGACAATCGTTTATTATTTCTTACAAATCCCACATTGATCCTATTTTCTCCTTTTTTTAATGATTTCATACATCTGCTCCGAGTCTATGTTGCGCTTCCTCGTGTTCTTCTTCTCTGCACTCGATGAGGCTTCTCTGCATGGGCAGTAACCTGGAGAGTTTCTGCTTGGGAACCAGTCAGGAGGTTACTGCCGCAATCTAATAATGATTAGATAAGTTGAGTGGAGGAGGATGATGGATGTGACATCACGTAATGATAACTATGTAGTCCTGCCACCGAGGGGAGTAAAGCCAGAGGTTGATGGCACATGCACAGGCTGTAACATCTAGTTCTCTGTGATTCTAGTTTTTTGTGAAGGGGTTGGAGGTGAAACCTTTCGTCAGCATCATGTCACTGTGTTGCATTCAGGTAAACCTTTTTTTTTTTAACGTTACGAACACACGGATCTCATGTGTCGTTGGTTGGACGGCTCCTCCATGAAGAGAGCGGCTCCCAGGACGTCAGACGGGGCTTTCCCTCCAAACGGACTCATATTACGCGTAAACATCAATATGTCAGTGTCATATAAAGTCATACTTTATCCCCGTTGAACCCTTTATTTACTTAAAGGTGCAGTGTGTACAATCTTGGTCATTTTTGTCACTTTAAGAAATATTACAAAACAATTGCATACTGACATTTCCTTGGATTTATAATCTCACCTAAATCTTTTATTTTTTCCATTCACCCTTAAATGAGCCCATAAATATCTATTTACATGGGGAGGGGGTCCTCTCTATGGGGGCCGCCATGTTTTTACAGTAGCACAGATGGACATACTAAACATTATTTGAGTTTTAATGACAACTGAAGTCGACCACAGGTTCTCCTGCATGTTCAGAAGGGTGAGGGTGAGGTGATGGATACAACATGCAACTTCATGTCACCCAATCTTACACACTGCACCTTTAAACAGTTTTCCGGTAACAATTAGACGTTGTAACTATTGTAAAATGTTCTCATCACCACTGTCAAAAAATCTCATCAAACGTATCAAGCAATTCGAAGAGAATATTTTCATCATCATGGGCATGAAAGGTTCTATATTTTACAGAGAAAAGCCAAGAGGTATTTCTTTATTTCTCATCTGTTTAATTACAGTCTTATTTGATCTAATAATTACAAGATCTGTATCTTGTAATGATGAGATCCATATCTCGTAATTATTAGAAAAGATCTTCGAATTTTGTAATTTCGAGATCATATTAAAAAAACAAAAACAAATCTTACAGCAAACGTCTTCAAGGCTAAAATAGCATCAGAGGTCTTGACTAGTTCGGGGAGACAACTCGGCATTATGTTACTGTTTAATCTTCATTGATTGTGACACAGTTTTAGTTGGAGTAGAATCACACATGACAACCAGAACAGCAGCGAGAAGCCGTGCTGCTTCGCCCGATGAAAAATACATATTATTTATTCCCCCCCAAAAAAAGAGAGACTAATACCTTTACTTGAGCAATTCCTCATCTAACTGCATGAATGTTATCAAGTGAAAAATGCATGCAAAAATAAAATCCTGTGGACAGGATTTTCCACGCTCATGATCAAAGCCTGATTTTCTTTTACTCTGGATTCAGCCTCCACCATTTTTGTTTGTTTCAACTCTGCACTTCTCCAGCAGCTGCAGCCTCTCAGCGAGTGTTTTATGCCTAAATTTAGTTTGTTCTTTTTATAACAAGCTTATAATCAACAATGTTTTTGAAATGTAGAAGCAGGCCCATTACATTTAATCTGATTTATACGGGAACACTCAAGCACTCTTCTTCCCCCTGTTTTAAATTTCCAATTATCCTTATAATGTTTGCATATATGTGTCCCAGTTAGCGCACACATTACACAATGTGATTGTCCTTAACAATTGAGCCGACAATTGTCAGGATCACTTGAGGAGAACAGAACGCTGGAGCACGTATGTGCGCTGCCTCATTTTCATGAGGGGTGTAATCGCCTTTATTTAATTCACCTAAGGGAAGCATTCCTCTGAGGATGCTGAGAATATCATGTTGAGGCATCTCTGACATGTGTCAGGTCACGTGTTTAAAAGAACCTTCATCATCCAGTGGAAAAATGTCTTGAAAAGAATATTCAGAAATAAAAGTATAGATGTGCCAAAACAGCTTTTTCACATATACACACCTTACTACATGTAATCGTATCTGACCACATTATCAAAACAAGGGAGAGATTCGACAGAAACTGTCTTTGTTGACATTGCTTTTATTATTTATATTGTTACAGTGCAGGTTATTGATCTGTCTGTAAAGCTGACGATAATGAAGGGTTATGTATATACAGTATGTGTGTATGTACGGAAACATACATAAACATGTATCGACGTATGTGTGTATGTACAGTATGTGTATGTATGTGTGTATGTATGAAAGAATGTGTGTATGTATGTGTGCAGTATGTACAGTATGTGTATGTATGTGTGTATGTATGTGTGCTGTATGTACAGTATGTGTGTGTATGCATGTATGTACTGTATGTACTTATACGTACATTTACAGATACATTTATTAGGGGTGGGACAAAACATTGATACAGCAATATATAGTTGTCCTGACCCATGAGATGTAATCATCAAAAGATTCTTCACTTAGTCAAATCTAATGAATTATAATTAGGATTTTCTTATCATATTCCAGGAGCTGAAGAGTTGCTGTATCATATTTCCATTATCCCTGTACAAATATCATACTTTCAGTTTGAGGACCTGCAGTGTTTGTAAATGTAAATGACTCCCTCAAGGCTAATGAAAACAATTTGTGTACAGTCAGGTGATTATAAACTCATAAAAACACCAGTCTGCCTATTTTATAGGACATCTTTCGCACTGCACCTTTAATCTAATATGACTTCAATCAGCCACAACTACATGGGATTAATTGTATTGTCTGTTGTAGTATCATGTATGAATTATCCAATTAACAGCCTGTTAGCGATGCAATGCAGTGATGTTCGGATGTATTTGAAGTCCCACGAGCTGACGAGTTAATCACAATTCAACAATTATGAATCAAATATGCAAATTCATCTATTTGTAAGATAAAAAAAAGAGAGCCTGTCTAATTAGCATCTGATAGCACTCGTCTGCATTCTCCTCTTATAAAACCCCCTTTTGAATCTACTGTACATGTGAGCGTTGCTTTGTTTATGTGGAGGCTTCAGCGCCGGGCTTTTTACAGGGATCACCATAAAGAGCATTCTTGTTATTGTCTTTCCTTCAGGAGCTGATGACTGAGCTAATTCGCTTTAGTTTTCAATGCACTGGGGAACACATTGCCAAGCAATGATAAGCTTTGTAGGAAGAGTGGAGAGATGGAGGGGGGGGGAAGCAACGGCATCTATCAGAATTTAAACCTCTTTGCTCGAAACTGTGTTCAAATAATAAAGCAAGCAGCATGTCTTTCCAAGAGACTGGGAATAATTTCTGGTTTCAGTGGGGGGTTCATGACTCTGTGTGTACGTGTAAAATATGTCTTGAAGGGATTGGTATAAAGTTAAACTGGGTGAAGTAGAAATATTTTACTCATCAGCTTTGCAGTCACAGAGTTTGCCTCGGCTAGAACAAAACTGCTGAAGCATTTAGAGAAAATTAACCCCCCATCCTGGCAGCCAGATGTGACTGGATTCTGATGAGTGCACACGAGTGGGCAGAGAAACCAAGAGACTGTGAAATTCCTGTCAGGCCCGTGTACTGCAGAATGGGCTATTGACTGCTTTCTCTATTCCCCTCCATCATTCTTCTTGAACACTGCCATTAATTTCCTCTCCTGCCTTACCAATTCCTTTTCTCTGCCTTCTCTCCCTCCAGCTCTCTTTGTTGCAGAAGAGGATGCACAAAGCTTTGGTGGAATACTTCAAACGGCGTCGCCTCCGCAGCCGGGCTGAACTGGACCGGTGCCAGGCTCTCTCCCGAGAGACCGAGCAGAAAATAAAAACAGCCCAGGTATTTCGACATATACGCACGGAACAGACACACAACCGTTCATTTACAAGACCAGGCCCATTATTCAACTCTGTACGTCCCCTCGCATACGACACTAACTCCACGTCACGCCTGCTATTGTTTGAGCCTCACTCGTCTTTGCAGTGAGACAACGCCTCCCCCCACTATGGTGGATGCCACTCTTACATCACATTCTATACATCCACTCATGAGATCACAGACTGACGTGATGGATGATGTGTCTTCGGGAGCGCCTCTGCAGTGACCCCCCATGTCTGGGGTGGGCTCTGCCTCCTCGGATATCTCTATACACACAACACATTGTGTTCGGTCACATCGCATTAGCAATCGGCGCCCGTTTAGCGGCGGGTCAGACTTCACGTCTATTTCAGAGTTAGTGGAATGTAAATGGTGGATGTCTGCATCCTCTTCTCCGTGCACGCCGAGGGGAATAACCTTCTGTCTGCCTCGTCGACGGGCAGCAGCAGCTTATTCTGCAAGGTTGAGGAGCAAGGATCTTCAATTAGGGGATAATCGCCGTCTAATCTGCGCTGTGACGTGAGATGAGGTCAAAGCGGACGGAGGGACAGCGATGAATCTTTATGAAACGTTCTGTCCGGCGTTACAGCAGAAGCAGGCGGCGTGCTGCTGCACCAAGGATGGCTTCATCCCAAACCTGTGGCTGCAGCCGTGTTGATGTCACAACTGTTTACCTTGTTTTTGTTTAAAGGTGCAGTGTGTGAGATTTAAAGGTGCAGCGTGTGAGATTTGCTGAGATCCACAGGGGAAGTTGCTTGTTGTATCCATCACCTCACCCGTCTGAGCGTGGAGGAGAACCTGAGTTAGACTTCAGTTGTCCTTAAAGCTTTTTGTTGATTACGTCCACTTTTACCACTGTAAAAACATGGCGGCCTCCATAGAGAGGACTGCCCCCCCCCCCCATGTAAATATACATAAATGGGCTCATTTTAGGGAAATGGGGGGAAAAAATACATTTACGTGAACATTTCAGTATTTACATTTTTTTGTAATATTTTTAGAAGTGACAAAAATGACCACAATCTTACTCACTGCACCTTTAAAAGCAAAGTTAAATGTTTCAGTTTCACCTTGCTCCTCCCATTCAAGCATGTTTGAGAACCTAACTGTATTTCTAGATAATCCTGTGCCTTTTTAGTTCTCGCGGGCCACGGAAAATGATCTTGCGGGTCACATTTGGCCCATGGACCACAGGTTGGACATTGCGCATTCAGGTCATTTTACGCGTCTAAATACATCATTATAATTATGACTCAATTACATTTCTGCAAATTGAAATGATAATGATTTCACCAAAATTGTGCAAATAATCTCAATCCATCAGATTTGATCAAACATGGCCGTGGTGAAATCCGTTGAAATCTGATACGGGAGTGGCCCAGTGTCGTCCTTCTCACTTCCTCCTCCTCCTCCGGCGGCCGACATGTTTCTTTGATAGGTCGGGTCCAGACATTACAGGGAGCCGCCATGTCTCTGCAGCCCAGCCTCAAAAGGCCCCGGCAGATCACAACTCAAGGCAGGGAGGAGTGGGGCACGGGGGGAGGAGCTATCACCGAGCTGCAGAGTGTGAAGGACAAAAGAGCTGGTGTATTCAAGCGCACCGCACCGTCACCCGTCACAGCTCAGCACAGGGTCCATCAGAGCAGGCAGCATTCACTTTAAACAGGCTCCTCATGAGCAGCCTGGCTCAGGGTCTACACACACACACACACACACAGATAGATAGAGAAAAAGCGCTTTCTGAGTAAAAAGGAAAACATTTATGAGTTTACGCATAAACAGGCAATATGCATGATTGCGGAAATATTAAGACCTTGAAAAAGGAAAGTGAAGAATGGCCAGAACGCACCGGCTATTTTAAGAGGCGCTTCTGATGCGTAGGTTATCAATATCAGTTTATACCAAAGAAATGAAGAAATCAATAGAAAAGATAGCCATTGTAACTGGAGTTAAAGCGGGGTGAGTCCTGATGAGGCCTGGACTAATCCATCATGTCCACTTGACCCCACCAGCAGAACGTACGCGGGGCCGGGTTCCCCCTCCTCACCGCTCCAACCACAAGCCAAATGGCAGTTTGCTGTAAAGTATCTTGAGGGGAGGAAGGCCTGGGGAACCCTGGGATGGAGGGGTGGGTGGGTGGGTGGGTGGGAGTGGGGGTGCGGGAGTGGGAGTGGGAGTGGGAGTGGGAGAGGGGGCTGCGGGCTGTCATCCTGTTCCACTCCTGCCAGAACTGGCAGTTCAGCTTTGTGTTCTGTGAGTTTACACTAGGGATGGCATAATTGACAATGGCTAAGAGTGGAGAGCAGTGCAGAGCCTTGTTGAATGGCCAGTAATGATTGGAGCAGACGCCCACTGCCCCAGTCCCGCGGGACAGTAATCCAAGATCCTGTTTCTGATATAATTGTTAGTCAGAGAATTTCTGCATGGCTAGGCCGCTTCAGATTCCCAAGCTGGTTGACAGTGCCAGGCAGTTTAATAGAAAAACTGGATGCTGAGGTTTTTAAAACAGAGGAGCGCTGAACCTGGACATGGTTCACCAGGAGCCTCTTGTTCTCCTTCCCCAGAAAAATAAGAACAAGATGGTATCTTAGCTCTCAGCGATGCACAAAGACTTTGTGTTATTGCAAAAAAAAAAAAAAATTAAATAAAATCTCCTAATTAGTCTCTGTTCATTTCTGTTTATGCCCTTATTGAAACAGGAGAGGTTGTCAGAGGAAAGTCAGCTCATCGCTGCCTTCCTGCAATCCCTGACAGACGAGTCCGCCGCCACTGACGCCGCCGCCGAGAACAAACACGGCGGACCAGATGCCGCCGGATCGAAGGAGTAGATGCCTTCAGTTCACGCAGCGGTGTAATTGGACATTCACCTGTACCAGACAACTTACTTACCCCAGCACGCTTCACTATCCCCCTGCTCCCCCTCCTCTTTACTTGCAGCAAATCCATAACAATGAAACAGGTGACTTTCATGCTGCTGTCAGGACTGATCTAATTTTAGCTGGGTGAATGATTGCAATTGGCTTTGCCTCATCAGATAATTAATCTATGTCACCATTAATTGGAAAAGAGAATAATTACAGGCAGTGTTGACAGAAATTCTACGCTCCTCCAGATTCCAAGATCTAATTACAACTAGTGAAACCCTGTGACCTTAACTAGCACTTAGTGCACCTTGCCCACCTTGACCGTGCCCATGAAGACCACCGTCTCGGGGCAAAGACGCCCCCCCCTCCCAGGTTTGTGTAATGGCGGCGCAGTTGCTCCTCCTCTCCCCTCCACTCCCCCATCGCCGTCTCTCTCCGAGAGCTGTCTCCCTCAATCACTTTTCAATATTCAATCTTAATTTTGTGGAAGTTTAGCATTTTCAATGAGCTGGAGATGAATGATTAATGAATAAATTTAAATGCTTCATTTTGTCCATGGATCATTAGTTAAGTCCTTTGTGGGAAGGACCTGAGAAAGGAGTGAAAATTATTGAGACATTAGCCTGAAGCAATCCAGGGGTAAATAGTGTGCAGGAAAGGATGTTGTGTGTGCACTATCCACTGGCTTTTCTAAAGAACCCCGGGGAAACACTGTTTTCAATTTGGAATCTTAACTGAATCACATTTAGTTAGTGTAGAAAATTGATTTTTTTCTCTCATCATGTTTCTGCAATGTCATGCTAATGGTGGACGACCCCGGTGTCTGCTCCACATAGACTTGGAAAAGTTTGGGCAAATAAGAATGAACAAAAATACTGAATATTCTCAAATTGACTGGGTACTGACTTTCTAGTACAAACAAAAAATCTATTTATAGCGGGAAATTGCAGTTCCATTGATATTTAGTTGCTTTCAAGTGTGTCATTTTGGTCACTTCTAAAAATATGTGATCTACCCACAGTTTCATCAATTCATAATAACCTAGATGTTTTATTTGTTCCCATTCAGGTACATTCACACGAGGAACGGGTCCTGGAGGCCGCCATGTTTTCACAGTGACACAAAATGAAACAACTGAAGTCGACCTCAGGTTCTCCTGCAGGTTCAGGAGGCTGAGGGTGAGGAGATGGATACAACACGCGGCTTCACCTCTAGAGGTCACCAGATCCCACGCGCTGCACCTTGATTCCTATCTGTCTGTGCATGGTTGATAGAGATGCTGGCGGTTGTGCGCTTGATGTGGATGGATGCCTCTCCTCCTAGTGGAGACAGAAGGGGGCAGCATGGACAATGCAACCTTGCCGAGACATTATTGACTGCAACATGCTTCATTTATTTTACTTATCGCCTCCCGTGACTGTAGTGTTTCATCTCAAATTAAGGATCATTATTTTCCAGTCAGTTGGGATATAAACTTGAATTGAATTAGAAAGTATCGGGGTTGTTTTTCCTCATATGAACTTGCACATCAAATCCAATATGCTCGACTCTAGCACATGTTATCGACCGCATGTGCAGAGCAGCCGCGTGTGTCTCGTATTCCACGCCGACTTTGGGGCGATACCTCAAAAGAAGGTGCCCTCCCCCACCTATTCATCGGCTCCCCCTGCACCAATCAATCCCCCCAATAAATGAAGGAGAGCCACAGCTAGGTGTCATGGCATGTATCTGCAGGCTCGCCTCCACCTGGACACACAGCTAAGACGTATTCTCTCTCATTTAATACCTTTTCCGTATGATGAGGATGGAATTCGCAGCGCGGGCATCGCCATGTTGTCGGGCGCGCTGATACGTCAGCGCTGCCTTTTTTTTGTTGGGAGTATTTTTTGAAACATGTCGGGAGGATCTGATTTACAGGCAGCATGATTCTCAGCCCTGGCGCCGGCGCGGCCGTCGATGGGCCCGTTTCGGGCGGATTCACCTCAGCGATCGCTTCTGATCGCTGAGGCGAAGCCGAGTGAATCAGAGCGACGTTCTGACTCCTCGGGCTAAAACCAAATTTATGTTTTTTTTCTTTCTCTCCCCCCTTTTTTTTTTTAGAGGCAGGAAAATGGAGGTGTCCACTCGGTGCCCGTCCCGTCTTTGTTCATGAGGAAGTGGAGAGTTGAGCCATGGAGCCGATGGAGACAATGAAGGAATGTGAGGAAGGGAGAGAGAGAGAGAGAGAGAGAGAGGGGTCCGAAATATCAATGAGGGAGAGGAAACACAGGAGAGGGAACAGCTTGTGTGATGACAGAGACCAGCCAGCAGTTCTGCACTGCTACATATGGTAACGTTAATCTCTTTTATCACGGTGGATGTTTTTAAAGGTGCACTGTGTCAGATTTGGTGACACCTAGAGGTGGAGTCGCATGTCGTATCCATCACCTCACCCTTCTGAACATGCGGGAGAACCTGTGCTGACCGTTGTCATTCAAACTCAAAGGATGTTTCGTACGTCCGTAAAAACATGGCGGCCCCCGTAGAGAGGAACCACTACTCCTTATGTAAATACACATGAACGGTCTCAATGAAGGGAAACGGGAAAAAAAAAACTAACTCATGAAAATGTCAGTGTGTCATTGTCTTGTGATATTTTTGAGTGACCATCTCACACACTGCACCTTTAATCCCCCGACATGATTCACCCAGCTCACAGTGTAACTTATTAGGGAGTGTGTCCCTCTGAAGTTCAGGCAGTGACAGCGTCTGTCTTCACTGTTCCATACACTGGAACTGTGTTTGCCCAGGTGAGTCCTCAACGTGGAAGCGCACGGAAAACATGCCAAACAAACCCATCACTAGAACAATACATGTTCCTGGCGCCTTCACGCCCCTTTGATTTCCAAGATATTTATCTTAACAGGATAATAATTTGTGAAAGTCTCTGACATTTGTGGCTAGCTAGCATGATAATAAATCCGTGGCTTGGAACATTTTTTAGTTAATTAGAGTCAATCAATCCAAACTTTTCTCACTTACCGGTGTGAAACCAGAGTATAATGAGCAGAAATCAGCATGGTGATTGGAAAACACAAATTACAGCTGTTAAAGAGAAACTCATCCACTTTTCTTTCTGTTGATGCCAGTGCCTGCTGCGAGGATTTAAAATTAGCATGGCATTCCTTTAATGGATGTTGTGGGGGGGGGGGGGGGTGTGGGCCTCTATAATTAAAAAAAGTTAATATCCTCACAGGCTAAAATAAGAGGGCTTAGTGTTATTACATGACGACTCTGTGGAAGGACACATGGGCCAGTTGATCTAGTCAACAGACACATGCTGCGTGTTTCTGTTTAAATGTGCCGTGTGTTGGGTTATGTGACCTCTAGTGGAGAGTTTGCATGTTGCAGCTGGACACCTCACCTCAGCCTTCTTTACCCAGTGTAGCCTGGAGTTAACATTTGAACTTCAAAGGTGTTGACTGTGTCCATTCCGGGCGACTCTTAAAGCTGCAGTGACTTTGGTCATCTGTCGTCACTTGTATCGCCATGGAAATGGAATTACGCAACAATTATATACACATTTTCACAAATGTATAATCACCCGCATGTATGAATTAATAGTAAACACCTTTCGCGCTTGAATGACACCTGAGGGCGACCATAGCTTCTCCTGCTTGCTCGAAAGGGAAGGGTGAGGTGGTGGATACAATGTTCAACTTCACCAGTAGGTGCTACCGAATTTTACACACTGTACCTTTAAAACATGGTGCTGCAACATAGTGGTGGAGAGGACCCTAACCCGAACCCTCACCCTTTGGTAATGAAAACAACATTTTGTAATATAAGGAGATTAAACTCTCAGTAAGACCTCAGCGTGTATATTTTATATTCCGTATCCACTTATCGGAATTTAAATAATTACACATTGCCCTTTTAACCAAAATTAAATTCAAACTTTGTTGCAACACAACTCTCTCGTTGTGTTTTGCATTCATTATTTAACCATAAGATCAGAAATACTGATCATAGAGCAGGGATGTAAGGGTATATTTTAGGTCACATTTGCATTTAATGTAAATTCAAAAAGTATTAAAAAGGTGTTTAGTTTGTCTCATTTCTGCAACTGCAAGTAAAAACATTTCAAGATATCAAATCTAAATACTGTCGAGGGTACAGTAAACATATTGTATACATGTAATTATTTAACAGGGCAATTAAACTGAAATAGACATTTCTGCTCAATGTTACACTCTGGACCTTTAATTCTTGTGTAATCATGTTTGTTTGAATTAGAAACCTCACACTCCCCTCTGGTACAGGCTTTTCATACCAAACTGTCTCAGCACTGCACTTTCCTGTTTATCTGTTTTATGAGGAAATGAAGTCACACATCTACATAATGGTGTGTGACCAGCGCACTGAGGTCATGTGGCACTTTAATGAAGTTTCCTGGGACATGTATGCATGGGCCAGTCTGCAGTTTAAAGGTGCAGTGTGCAAGTTTAGGTCATTTTTTTTTCACTTCTAAAAATGATTATAAATCAATTACATACTTACATTTTCATGAATTTACAACCAACTACATGTAATTGTTTTACCATTACCCTTCAATGAGCCCACTAAAGTATATTTACATGAGGAGCAGGTCCTCTCTATGCGGGCCGCCATGTTTTTACAGTAGCCCGTAGAGGACATACTAAAGATCTTTTGAGTTTCAATGATAACCGAAGTCGACCAAAGGTTACCCCTGCATCCTAAGAAGGGTGATGCTGAGGTGATGACAACAATATGCGACTTCACTGTGTACGATTTGGAGACATCTAGTGGTGAAGTTGCATGTTGCACGTGACCCAATATTACACACTGCACGTTTGAAGCCCGTGCGTCTCTACATTCATATGCGCCTCACGTCACGGTGGAACGACGAGAGCACTAACCTGATCACGGACACGACGGCCCCACGACAGGACCTTTATCTGACCCCTGACCCCCGACACCACCCGGCCCCTGGTGGCGGCGGCGTGTGAGAGCTCGCGGCCGGCTGCCGTTTCCTCTGAGGACGAGGGCGAGAGCTTATGTTGTCGAGCTGGTGTCGTGGAGGCTGCTAACAGAGGCTTGCCATTGTATTAATTATTGTCAGGGAATCCGAGGGGTGTAGATAATACAGAATGCACCGGTTGGTCCCATTTGTTTCACTTGTCAGTGGAGTGAATAATTGGGAGTGCTGACCATATTACAACACAGAGAATTTTCTCAAAGATACGACTCAAACAGTCGCGACACAAAAGTCTGGCTGGAAAATTAAAAAGCTTAATGTCGGAGAATTTCAAATCGGTATGGAATAATTTGCTGGCGTGCTACTGCCAAAGGAAATCACTGACTCTAACAACATTCGTTCTGATTCACAGTCAAACGTATAGTTTGGAAATAATTACTGTTTATTTGTGGGCTAATGACTTAAAGGTGCAGTGTCTGATATTTTGGCCTTTTTTTCACCTCTAAAAATATTACGGAACAATTACATCCCAACACGTCATGTCTTCTTCTGCCGCTTATCCAGTGGTCCGGGGTATTTCTAGCAAAATGCATGGGGCCTTTTTCGGGGCATCAGTGTCAGGGCCAGCGACACTGAGGCAGAGTGGGATTTGAACCATTGTCCTTTGCATCCAAAGGCAACTGCTCTAAACACTGAGCCACTACCGCCCCACACTAACGTTTTAATGAATTTATAACCACAAACATGATTTGTTTCCCATTTCCCTTAAATGAGCCTTTAATTAATGTATGTTTACATGAGGAGTGGGTCCCCTCCACGCGGGCCGCCATGTTTTTACCGTAGCCCAGAGTGGAGCCTGCTCAGCAGGCTGAGGCCATGGATACAACATGCAGCTTCGCCAGCAGATGTCACCAAATCGTACACACTGCACCTTTAATCGCCCCAAACGATGATTCCAGAGGACACGTGATCATTTCACGCTGTCAAAAATACAAAGGTTGACTGACACGTTTTGTTTTGCTTTTCATGTGTCAGACAACTTCCCTCCGTATAGATCAGAGAGCATTGATACACGTTGAGTGGGAACGCGTCGCTAATACAATGGGGCTCATCTTGCAATTCTCCCAAGAAATAACTATCAGTCCTGCTACAGCGGCTCCAGCGTCCCTAGGTGACCGCGCCACTGAGCCCGTGCTCGCTCCGCCGCACCCCACTCCACGCCTGCTGCCACCCTGAAGGTAGATGCATCACGCTGGGGAGACTGCGCAACAGCAGCACCCCCCCCCCCTCCCCGCCCCCCACCTCC
>JAFBJT010105793.1:39200-87405 GCA_016785325.1 Chascanopsetta lugubris
GGAGAGAGGACCCCCCCCCCCCTCATGTAAATATACATTAACGGGTATATTTAAGGGTAATAGGAGTTGTTGTTACTAAACTAGTTGTTTAGTAATATTGACAAAATATTGTGACAAAAAATGACAACAATCTTACAAACTGCACCTTTAACTCATTTGTCCCTCTTGTGTCAATCGGACCCCTGGGGCATGATAAAGTGAAATCCCATCATAGTGCCGTATCATTCCGCTCATACATGGAGGCAGACGCTGAACAAAAACTGTTAAAGGTGCAGTGTGTAATATTTTGGTCATTGTTGTCACTTCTGTAAATACTGCAAAACATACATTCTGATATTTTCATGAATTTGTAATCAACAAAATGTTGGGTTTTTTTCCCCATGTCACATAAATGAGCCCATGAATGTGTATTTACATGAGGAGAGGGTCTTCTCTATGGGGGCCGCCATGTTATTCACAGTACTAAAAATCTTCTGGCAGCACCATAAGTTCTGCTGCATGTTCAGAGGGGAGAGGTGTTGGAAACAACACGCAGCTCAGCCTTTACACATCCCTCAATCTTACACACTGCACCTTTAAAGCAACGCGGAGATCATTGTATTTAGTTGTCACCCAGTTCACCTGATCTGTCAATAATCCTCGGTTTTCATTCATTTTCCTCCACTGACGTCCTAAAAAGCTCCCTGACCCATTTTCTGTTTCCCTTTGTCGATGTGTTTATTTCTATCATTAAAAATGCTTCAGATTGACAAGACCTCTCCTTAAAAAACCCAAATTACAACTCTCACTTCATAGGTGGCTTTACCACAGTGCACTTAGTTAACAAAATATTTTACAAACAAGATGATATCGCCCCCCTCTCTCCATGATATTAATATGATATGTTCTCTGATCTGTAAACAGCTGGTTATCTTGCTTTTTCCACGATAAGAAAAAGTGCTGAGGATTTCCGCTCGCTGAGCACATTTGGGCTGAATCTTTCACACGTCACAAATTGCAGATGGGAAGCAGTGATCTTGAACAGCCGATCACATTTCCGTGACCATCTGACACCTTCCATTTAGGAAAATAATACTTTCTATCTTAGCATACCCCCTCTGCAGCAGCCGGCAAGGAGGAATTATGCCTGGTAGAATCACAACTTTGGAGCTTCTCTTTTTGTTTTGTGTCATTGCACTGATTAAATTAAATTCACTCAATTCTAATTGGTTATCCCAGGCCACACAGACGTCTGTTATTTCTCTTTCTTTCAATATTCAGGTTGTAAATGATAGAAAAGGAAAATGTGCCTCGGTGCAAGCAGAAAAAAAAGAGAGTTAAAGGTGCAGTGTGTACGATTTGGTGACATCTATTGGTGAAGGTGCATGTTGTCACCCTCACCTCTCTGAGCATGTGGGAGAACCTGTGGTCGACTTCATATAATGAAAATATTCAGGTAGTGCGTCCACTCTGGGCTACTGTAAAAACATGGCTGCCCCCGTAGAGAGGATCCACTCCTCATGTAAATATACATTAAATAGCTCATTTAAGCATAATGGTGGGGGGGGGGGTAATGAATTTAGGGGGGTGTAAATGATTAAAAATGTGGGTATGCAATGGTTTCATAAAATTTCTTTCTTCCATTAGAAGTGACAGAAATCTTCCACTCTGCACCTTTAAGAGCCGGCTCCACGGTAAGTGAATGAACTGCTGCTATTTAACCTGGTGTCACTGTCGTTATTCACCCTAATCCTCTCACCTCTGCGACATATGGAACTAAACACACGCTGCTCAGACTTTTGTACTGTAGCCATAGAGGTAGATATGGTATGTGAGTAATATGACAGATAAATATGAGTCGGGTTAACTGGTACAGAGAGTTGTAAATCACTGTAGTGTGATTCTTTGTCTCAAAGGGTTTAATTAGTCTAGAAATTCTTCTCTTATCTGATGACCCCCCCCTCACTCGCCTCCTTCCTCCCCCCCCCCTCCCTCCCGCCCTCCCCCCTTCCTCCTCCTCCACACACACTGCAACAACTTACAACCATAAACGCCCCGCAATCTG
The DNA here is from genome assembly GCA_016785325.1 of Chascanopsetta lugubris. Lineage (NCBI taxonomy): Eukaryota > Metazoa > Chordata > Actinopteri > Pleuronectiformes > Bothidae > Chascanopsetta > Chascanopsetta lugubris. The sequence continues at coordinate 41,245 of JAFBJT010105793.1, forward strand.
AAGACCAGTGGCCTCGGGAGACTGAGTTGCTACAAAGAGCTTGAAAGAGTTGGAAATGGTCATTTTATTAGGTGGGAATGGCTCGCTGGAGACTCGGGTAATGTAGTGCTAACGTGGGGCTGCTAACGATAACGCCGCAGACGTGGAGCTGCGCTGTACAGTGGTGACACGTGCTTCTCAGATGAGGTCATGTAAGAGTATCGATATTAAAGGTGCAGTGTGTAGGATTCTTGACACTTGTGGAAATATCACCAAACAATTGCACACGGACATTTTCATGAAGTTATAATCACCTAATTGTTTTTGTTTTTCCCCCATTGCCCTTAAAGGTACATTGTGTAAGATTTGGTGACCTCTGGAGGTGAAGTTGCATGTTGTCTCCTTCACCTCACCATGTCATTAATACTCAACAGAGGTTTTGTACGTCCACTCTGGGCTACGGTAAACAACATGGCGGCCCCCGTAGAGAGGAACCGCTCCTCATGTAAATACACATTAACGGGCTCATCTAAGATTAATGGGGAAACAAGTCAAACATGTAGGTTCTTGTAAATGTCTGTATGTAATTGTTACGTCATATGTTTAGAGTCCGAATGTATGTTTTGTGTTTTGAGTTTTAAAGACCACTGAAGTCGACCACAGGATGTCTCCAAATCGTACACACCGCACCTTTAAGCAACACTGCGAAATGTGGGATTCAAACAGATGATGATTTGAAGAAGCACATTCCTCGTTAAAGGAATCCCCTCTACTGTAAAACGCCGCCTGTATGTGGCCTGTTACTGCTTGAAGCAGAGCATCGTGTTGCTCTATTTCAAAGTACATGAACAAACCCATTTCTCCTTATCTGTCGTTTCATAACTTGTGAGGTATCTGTCACTTCTGCTCCCGTGGGAGTCCTGCCTGCATTTCCCCTTAAACTCATGATTTAATTGACAGTTTATTTGAATAAGTCATAGCACGGGTTTGACTGGATTCGCTGGTATGACGGTGGTTGTGTATGTGGTTCTTTTGATGCGGTTTTAATGTTGGAAATGTCAATAGAAAGGACCTCAGACATCTGAGCAGAGTCTAAGACCCCTTTTAGACCAGGTTAAAGGTGCAGTGTGCAGAAATGGCTATGAGGGCTATGTCGCTATACATTTTTACAAATGTATAGCGACCTCAACGTGTGACTTGCTTTTTACAATACGTAAATATTTGATAGAGGCATTTTAACAAAGGTTTGCCACAGAGTTCATCATTGACTGGATTCTGAATCAGTCCTGCAAAAGCAGTGCTGGTCCAGGAAGTGATGTCATTTCTGAGGTCAGGTGCACATTTAAAATCCCAGAAAATTGCAATAATAATTCAATCAATAAAACATGAACATGGGAATGATGTGCTTTTTTCTAAATGCAACCTTTTAAATGATGTTAAAATCGAGCCCCAGAAATGATTATGTGCATCAGCAGGTTATTCAAAGATAGGATGAGGCATTTCTAAATGTTTATGTTAAACTTGTCCCTTTAGAAGAACCTGGATTGTACAGTAAATGAAAGTAAACAAAGCCAAAACAGAGGTCAATAAACTACAAAACCCACAGGGTCCTTTTGGTTTATTACCTATTAATTTTGCAATGACCACATTCCAGTGAACATCCACATGGAGAACCTCCTTATTGAACACTTCTTGTAAAGTCTGATGGGATTTGGTGGGAAAAAAAATAATGCATTAGTTCAATGGTTCTCGACTGGTGATGATGAGTCGAGACCCAAATACAGGCACATTTTCCACATCTGGAATATATAGAATGGAGAGATGGTGCAGTTTGAACCTGAGATAGAACCGAACGTCATAGAACGCCAACACAACATTCAGGCTTAATGATCAACTTAAATGACCAGCAGGTGGCGAAATATTCTCTTTTACACTCCATTAGTGGCCTTTTAATAAAAGTTTAAAACGGTAACAAAGGGACACGAGGTAATACAACGTACATGTGGTCCTTAATGTAAGAAAATCCATTTCATGTGGTTGACGCTTCGCTGTGGTCAATTAGCATATGAAAACAATCAGTTAGTGGTGTCATTTCTACAGAGGCGGTTGGTGCAGGAAATACGCACTATTTAATTATACATGTTACAGGGTCACAGGGAGGACATATGTCTTTAAATGCACATTTTAGAAAAGTGCCCAGAATGGACCTGTGGAGATGAAGGGGTGTTTATGTCCTGTGATTTGACTTAAAGGTGCAGAGCGCACCATTTTCGTCACTTCCATCAGTTGGAATGGAAGAACAAAACAATTTCATTCAGACATTTCTGTGAAAGTATCATGACTTTGTTTTTTTACATATCCCTAAAATGAGCCCTTGAACGTGTTTTTACATTCGGAGGGGGTCCACACTACGGGGGCCGCCATGTTTTCACAATAGCCCAGAATCCACGTACTAATGACAGTAACCGAGGGCTGCCGCCCCCACGTCATCCTGCGTGCTCCAATGGGAAGGCAGTGTATTAAATATGCAACTTCACCAGTAGAGGTCACCAGATCTCACACGCTGCACCTTTAATAAAGCAGCGGCAGATTGATACTGAAGAACTGAACCCGCGGGATCTCCCTTTTCCTCTGCGTCACGAACGCACAGCTTGAACCTGTAAATATTCAACCGGCGACTTTCACCCCCACAACAGGGCGTGTGCAGTGGTGGGTGTTGGATTGGGTTTCAAGCCCCTTTGTGTTGGCGGGCCTGCAGCCGGGCCTGCAAGGAGTGACACAATGGAGTGACCACCCCAGAGCGTGCGTGTTGGGTGCATTTGCACGTGCACCCTCCTCACAGGGGAATGCATGTGTTTGGCGGCTTCCTTGTTGAGACCCTGCATCAGTACAAGTGAGTGTGAGAGCGGCGTCTCCCCTCTGAAGGACTGTAGCAGGGGCAGAATGAGATGAGGGGTTATTTTGGCGATGGAGATTAAGGCAGGGGCTTTTTGTCATTTGTGCGAGACAAGCCATTCATCCATCCCGTTCCCAGCCAAAAAAAGGCTGGTCCCAGAAATTAGCAGTTTCAGCTCAGCAGCAAAGTCGTCGGGCTGTGAAGGCAGAGAGAAATTGACTAATTAGCAATGCGCACTAAAACTTGACGGTTCTCTCCATAACAGCGAGGCAAAGACTCGCCTTTTCTCCCCCTTTTCTCCCTTCCCTTTCTTCCATAGATGTTTGAAATCGCAGTCATTTACGCTCGACAGTTTTTACAATAGCCTTGAGCCATAATTTTGCGAGTCTCTCCAGCATCCATACCCCTGCATGGTCTCTCTCCACCGGCCATGCACGACCGTTTCTCTCCCCAACCGTGGATTTCCTATTACTCTCGTTACGACTCACTGAGCCCCAGGCCCAAGGATAATGATGTGTTGTTTCTTGGTAGCATAATTTGTCACACGTATATTTCTTCTTCTTCTTCTCTTGCAGAAAGCACCAGCTCCCTCTCGCACACTCGCACACTTCTTGTTAATTCGGGAGAACGTCAACAAATAAGCTGAAATAGTGACTTTATGAGTTGGAGGAGGCTTCCGAGGGAAAGGCGGACGCTTCTTTTCGCCCAAACAAACGAAACAAGAACAAAGGATTCTTCTTCTTCTTCTTCTTCGGGGGGGAATCTCCAGCTTTTACTTTCTTGTTTTTTTGGTGAAGGTGACGAGCTGAAGTCAGGTAAGTTTGCGAAGCATCGTGTAGTTGTGACGGGCGCGTTTCGCGGCGCCGCTCGCGCCAAGTTGGCGCACATTACGCACACGGATGCGGCTTTTCTCTGCGTAATGTGTCGCTTTGCACGTCGCTGGTGTTAAGTTTGAGCCCCGGAGCTGCGTTTAGCCTCGTCGTGCCGTACTCACGTCCTCCGGAGCGGAGGAGGCAGCCGAGCTGCGGCGGCCGGAGCCGGGGGGCGAAGCGCCGCGGCGGCGGCGGCGGCGGCGGCGGCTTCGAACCAGCGGCTTTTTGTGTGAATGTGCGCGTTAATGTCCTGGTGGTGGAATGGACGCGTGTTGGGAGCCCGTCCGCCGCGGAGGCTGCCTCTCTCCCCCTCTCTCTCTCCCTCTCTCTCTCCCTCTCTCTCTCTCCCTCTCTCTCTTTCCCCCACGACAACTTCACCCGCCGAGCCGCGGCGTCCCCCTCCTCTCCCTCACCTCCCAGCCCCCGTTTACACCGCCTCTCCACCGGCTCCGAGAGTCACCACGAGCCGATCGCCATGGGAACTAGTGCGCTTGTGTTTGCTGCTTTACGACCGGAGCTGGAAGTTGAAAGCCGCGTCCGACGCACCATCGCCGGCTGCTGCTGCTGCTGCTGCTGCTGCTGCTGCTGCGGAGGCGGGGGAGGCGGCGTGGACCCTCCACCCGCTCCCTAACTTATTCAATCAGGGGGAGGCAGCTCCCATTGTGAGAGCCGGGTGTGTGTGAGGCTGCTGCTGCTGCTGCTGCTGCTGCTGCTGCTGCCGCTGCTGCTGCTGCTGCTGCTGCTGCTGCCGCATGTGTTGTGCAAATAAATGACCTGAGGTAAATGGCTTGCATGCTTTATTTGTTGCCTAGGTGGCGTTCACAGTCAGGAAGTCATGTCCAGATCGGGCGATAGAACATCCACCTTTGACCCCACGCACAGTGACACCCTGCTGCACGGGCTCAACCTGCTGTGGAGGAAGCAGCTGTTCTGTGATGTGACCCTCACCGCCCAGGGGCAACAGTTCCACTGCCACAGGGCCGTGCTGGCCTCCTGCTCCCAGTACTTTCGCTCCCTCTTCTCCTCCCACAGTGTGATCAGCAACGAGGGCAGCAAGGGGGACCAGGGCAGCAGCGGGACCCCCTCGTCCTCGCCCGACGACAAGCTGGTGACCCCCACCGCCAGGCCCATCAACAACCTGGTGCTCCAGGGCTGCTCCTCCATCGGACTGCGGCTGGTGCTGGAGTACCTCTACACCGCCAACGTGACCCTCTCCCTGGACACGGTGGAGGAGGTGCTGTCGGTCAGCAAGATCCTCAACATCCCCCAGATCACCAAGCTCAGCGTGCAGTTCCTCAACGACCAGATCTCGGTGCAGAACTACAAGCAGATCTGCAAGATCGCCGCCCTGCACGGCCTGGACGAGACCAAGAAGCTGGCCAACAAGTACCTGGTGGAGGACGTGCTCCTGCTGAACTTTGAGGAGATGTGCGCCATGCTGGACGCTCTGCCGCCCCCGGTGGAGTCGGAGCTGGCCCTCTTCCAGATGTCAGTCCTCTGGCTGGAGCATGACCGGGAGACTCGCATGCACTATGCCCCGGACCTAATGAAGAGGCTGCGCTTCGCCCTCATACCTGCGCCCGAGCTGGTGGAGAGGGTGCAGTCGGTTGACTTCATGAGGACTGACCCCGTGTGCCAGAAACTGCTCCTGGACGCCATGAACTACCACCTGATGCCCTTCAGGCAGCACTGCAGACAGACCGTGGCCAGCAGGTGAGCACCACACACACACACACACACACACACACACACACACACACACACACACACACACACACACACAGGAGGTGGACAAGTGCTGATTGAATACCTCCCACTTGTTAAATGTGAGCAAATTACATTCCCCACTCAGTAGAGTTCGGGCCCGGGTGCCAGTCTGGGTCAGAGGTGCAAGGGCCCATGTGAGGGGAAGGTGCCAGCTGTCAGGGGGCGGGGGGCGGGGGGTGGGGGGGTGGGGAGGGGTGATCTACACTGAGCTGCACTGTATCCCATAATGACAAGCCCACCTTATGTTTTAGTGAAGGAGGAACAACTCTCTTATTTCCCCTCACATCTGTGTAATTGCTCTCCAATCAGTGTCGACAAGATGCAGCAAACGAGATCAAGGTGGAGCTGTTTGATTTGTGGGAACTCTCTCTAATCTCCTTTGATATGATCTGATTCCATTGTTACCAGAATTACATGGTAATTACATAACAATTCACATGCCATGTGCGAGGACGGCCTGCCACTAAATGTACTGCAGGGTGGGGTTGAAGTATGTGAGTGTGTTTAAAAAAAAAATTTTAAAAAATTGCAGATTTTGCAGATTAAACCTTTAAATTTCATCACATTCAAATGCGTGTGTCTGTCGGAGAGAGTTTGGCTAAACAGCATGTTTTACCTCCATGTTTGTCCAGATCAGCACTTTCAGGTGTTGTAACACAGACTGCTCTCCATTATTATGATTTCAAAATATTAAGATGACTGTGATAGATAGAGAGGGAGACAGACAGACAGACAGACAGACAGACAGACAGACAGACAGACAGACAGATGAGACATGGATGGATGGATAGATAGATAGAACTAAGGGCAAATGAAGTCAATGAAAATACAGATTAGAATGACTTTTTTTTTGGAATATAGATTTAAATTCCCTCTTGAAGAAAACGGCAGAATAGGAACAAAACAAGAAAATAGAAAAATCAGTCAAGTGTTACTGAAAATGTGAAAAATAGTCAAACAATTGTGGAATTAAGTATAAAAACTGTTAAAAAATGTGCATAGAAATCCATAATTCCAGCATCTTATTCCAGTAACATAGATATTCCCACATATGTGCCCAAATGAGCAAGGAATCAGGAATCCTCATAATTAGTTTCACATGCCACTGTTTCTCTCCTCTCAATTAATCACTATTATCTATGTCCAGGGGCTCATTTGCATATGAATAACCCCCAAACACTTGTGCGTGGGCCAGTGGCAGAGAGAACATTCCGTGACAATGGCGACGCACCCGAGCATGAAAAGTAAAATATGAAAAAGAGAGAGAGAGGGGTGGGGGGGGGGGGGGGGGGGGGGTGTCTCTGGATATAAAGGCCAGCTATACTCTTAATCTCTTTACTGTATATTGTGATTAATTGGTGGATATGTGTTGGGATCCATTAAGAGCCAGATAATAGTCATTAATGCAGAGAAAACGTGGAGCTCGCAGGTTGTACATCATACAGCAGGAAACGTCTCAGCACTGGCTCGGCCGTGTCACATGAATCAGCTGCAGCCAATGAGAAGGAGGCGCTGTATAGGCAGGTTTATGTGCCCAATTGCGCTCATAGCCTCCAGCGTGGCACCCTGCAGGATCATCGTCGCTTCACAGCTAATTGAAAAGATATCTTTAGAGTACAATAACCGTTCAATAACACATCAAAAACCATAAGTGCGCTCTGGAGCCGCTTTTTTTTCTTAATTATTATAATAAACGTGGCCACACGTTGCCTCATCGCAGTCTCAACTTCTGTGCAGAAGACAACCAGGTACAGATATTAATTTAACCATGCATTTACTTTTATTTCACCCTCTGATTAATTTATTCGCACGCTGAGCGATTTGCAAAGTGAAAGATCAAAATGACGTAGGGAGGGAATGGATCGTATTGTCGGTGTAATTATGTAAATGAAGAAATTAGAGCTGCAGCTAATGATTATTTTTGTAACTGATTCATCTATCGATTGATTTCCTCGATTCCATTCGATTAAACCATTGTTTGAAGAGGCGGAAAAAAATGTACAAATGTGAAAAGACGAAATGATCATTTTCTGACTCATCACCTGATATTTCCATGTCCAGTTGGCCAATAGGCACCGTCACTGGGAGGCGTGTGTGCGTGTGCGCGTGCGTGTGCACGTGCGTGTGCGTGTGCGCGTGCGTGTGCATGTGCGCGTGCGCATCTTATGAGTGTTCATGAATGGGAAGCAGAGTATGATTCATCAGTTCCTTAATCTTAAACAGTTCCAGCACAACGTAACTTATAGATTTGATCATTTGATCCAGGGAATTTGTAATCAAACAACTCTTATAATTGATTAGAGTCCATTTATCCATTTATCCATTTATCGCTTCAGCCGTAAAAGAAATAAACAGGTGTCCTGGTGCTGTGTTTGTTTTACCCTTTGGATTTTTTGGTATTTCAGCGTGTGTTGTTCTCTGTTCTCCACCTCTTGTCAACACACCCACTCCCCCTCTCTCTCTCTCTCTCTCTCTCTCTCCCTCTCTCTCTCTCTGACATTACAGGATCCGTTCCAATAAGCGAATGCTGTTACTGGTGGGTGGTTTGCCTCCTGGACCCGATCGTCTCCCCAGTAATTTGGTCCAGTACTATGACGACGAGAAAAAGACATGGAAGATCCTCACAAGTGAGTGGCAAAAAGGGCTCCACTGCCTCTTCTCTCCCTGTAACCTGGGGCGTCTTGTGTTCTCTGAGGAGAAGTAGTTGTTCCCGTGGTTGACTTGAACACGGGTTAATTTCCAGGGGAAAATGAGAGGAAGGAGTTCCCTAAATCCTTCAGGTAATAATGTATCACTATCACTTTTAATATAAGTTTTGAATCAGAGCGTGACTTCACAGCACGGTGGAGCTTCATGCGCGGTTTCCCTTGTTTTTGCTGGAATATGCTGGATGAAGGATGCGCAAAGAGATTTACTCCAATCTGATGATGGACTGGGGCAGAGAGGGGAGGCAGAGTGAGTGGCGTCTCTCTGCCACAGCATTTCAGCCATAGACTGTAAATAAAGACGGACGGAGCATCCGTGACATCACCCGCTGGTTCCAGTGGTTTTCTGGCAAACTGGGCGAGTCCCTTGTCGCCATCTTGCCGAGTCCTGACTCCTCCCACTTCTTTCAAAAACGGGCAGAAGGCAGACAGAGCGGTGGGTCGGCTCGCGGTGCCTCCCCCTGGAACCTACCGGGTGGGCTCGGCTGTCAGTCCAGAGACCACGCCCTCAATTATGCGTAATTTCAAACGTCGATAAGACGGAACATGGGAGTCAATGGGGATTCGCTTCCTTTTGGAGTCAGCCCCCAGTGGCCACCCGATGAACTGTAAATCTTTCCACTTCCCATCGTGCTTCATCCGTCCGCACCGGCGCTTGCCCCTCGATTTAAACCTCGCTTGATCATTCGCTCACATTGATCAATGCATCACGTTGACTCACTCCCATCCATACTAATCCAGCAGGCACACAATTAACCTGTTGACCCCATGTCACTACTGATATTGCAGGTTTATGTCAGGTAAAGCAAAATGCCAGCAGATAAGGTCAGGGAGAGGCGGCGGCGGCGAGAGTCAATAGAGATGGTTTTAATTGATCAAACAGAAATAATAACAGTAATAAAAGCAAATAAAGACGTATCCTGTAACCTGTAGGGATTCATCCCGTGGCATCGATTCCATGGCTTCGTAATGAAAGCGAGTTGTCACCATTTCATTGAAAGAAATGTCGATCATGTGGATTCACAAACAACCTCTGTAATGTGCACCATGGGTTCTTTCTCCCGCTCTGTCTTCCTTGACCTTTTGCGGCTCACCACTACACTCTATTGTTGGCGGATTGCAAAAGGTCATCGAGGAGCTGATGGGAAACCATATTTGTCCTTTGCATCATCATCATCATCATCATCATCATCATCATCGTCGTCGTCATCACCACGGCCGGACATATTGAGTGTTTGTCCTTTTGCGATGTGGGTGCAGATTATATCCGTCAGCTCACCCTCGTCCTTCTGAACACGCAGGAGAACCTATGGTTTTTCTTCAGTTGTCATGAGGACGTCCATTTTCTCCACTGTAAAAACAGGGCGACCCCCCCCCCACCCCCTCCTCGTGTAAATATACATTAATTGCCTCATTTTAGGGTCATGGAACATTTACATTGTCATGGCATTGTCACCATGTCATTGATTGGAATATTTTTGAGAAGTCACAAAAATGACCAAAGTCTTACACACTGCACCTTTAATTTCGATCAAACTCATTTTCACCTCGGGCCACGTCAGCATCATGGTTCCTCTCAAGGGGCCGTGTTTTTTAATTGTGGGACTAAATGTAATTACTACTCAACATATTGTAACAGAACTGTCTTCATACTTGATTTCCATTTATTCAAGGTACAAATATTAATATTCTATATGCATTTACATACATGTGAAAAACACACTGAATATATTGCTTGTATAATTAACTAGAGTTCATGGTAAATTTTTGCTGTAGACTTTTATTCTTAGACAGTCATGTGCCTTTAAGCTCTCGCGGGACACATACAATGGTCTTGCGGGCCACATTTGGCCCGCGGGCCACAAGTTTGACATGTGACTTCCATGTTTCCCACCACTTTGCTGTCTTCTCATACTCGTTTATTTAGATTAGATTTATTTAGATTTGTAACATTTGCTTTGTTTTTGACCATGCACACACGACAACAGTGGGCACTGGTGTTTACATACTCACTTCCTCATTAAAGCCACACTCCTGGGTACAAACTGCAGCCAAGCGAAAGGTCAACAGGGATTTCCATCACTCAAAACGGAAAAAGTTAACAGTCAAATGGTCCGTGGCCAAGTGGAAGGACAAAACTGCAAAATCATCCCTGAGCACATCAGTGCGCGTCTGATGTCGCCTCCGCACAATGGATGTGGAATAGAAGATTATTAACATTCAATCATAACTTTTCAATGAGGCGAAACCTGAGAGGGACAGCCTTTGATTAAGACATTCATCAACACAATTTGGGCCGGAATCCGATCCCTGGTGCCGTGAGTCAGACGTGTCTGCCGCTCGCTGATTCCAGTGTGAGTGTTTGCCGTGTCGTGTGCCCACGGCAGCGTGGACCCGCGCGAGACAAAGGCAGCGGGCAGGGCGCCACGCCGCTGCCTGCTGCCCTCCTCCTCCCTCCCCTGTAAACTAACCTGATATTACAATGTCACACTTGGTGAAATGGACCTCATCCACGCAGAACAAAGGAATGTGGCTCAGTGGGATGCGGTTGGGATGGTGTCGGAGGCACGTCAGAGCCCGAGCGGCGGCGGCGGCGGCGGCGCTGGTGCATTAGCTGTGGAGTCATTCATGCGAACCCCAAATGTGCCTCTATGCAGAGGTTTCTGACTCCCTCTAGTGAGCCCTGGAGCTCACTGTACGCTGGAGTGATGGCGTCCATCTCGCGGAGGCTCGGGCTCGTCCTGCCCTCCCCATTTACTCTTGAGGGGAGGAGGAGGGGGGGGCAGAGGATAGAGAGGCAAGGTGGGCGTGGGGGGGGCAGTAATTGAAAGAGGGGAATTAAAGCTGCAGTGTGTCCGATTTTTTTTTATCACTTGTAAAAAATATTACAAAACAATTCCGTATCGACGTTTTCATGACTTTATGATCGACCACACGTTTCCGTGACCCTTAAATGTGCTCTGTGTAAGATTTGGTGACATCCAGTGGTGCATGTTGTTTCCATCTCCTCACCCTTCTGAGCACGCAGAAGAATCAAATCAAATCAAATCAAATCAAATCAAATTTTATTTATATAGCCCGCATTCATAAATCAGAGTTTGCCTCCCAGGGCTTCACAGGGTGGTAACATCCTCTGTCCTCAGAGCCTCAGCAGGGCTCAGGAGAAACAACCAAAGAACCTGTGGTGCTCTTCAGGTGACATTATAACTCAAAGGATGTTTAGTATTTCCACGCTGGGCTGCTGTAAAAACCTGCTCCTCCTGTAAATACACAACAATGGGCTCATTTAAGGGTAATGGGGAAAATCAGACATGTAGGTGATGAGAGATTCCTAAAAATGTCAGTATTGAATTGTTTTGTAATATTTTTAGAGGTGACAAAAATGACCAAAATCCTACACACTGCACCTTTAAATGATGTATATTTACATGAGGAGCGGATCCTTTCCATGGGGGCGAGGTGATGGATACAACATGCAACCTCACCTCCGGACCTTTAAAGGTGCAGTGTGTAAGCTGGTGACGCTCGTTCTCCAGACGGATGCCATTCAACTATCGCAGAAATATCAGGCATGCTTTTATAATGTTGTGATTAGAAGAGCAAGAGTCAAACTTTTTTTTCTTTACGATTTTGCGAAGTTTAAAGGTGCAGTGCGTAAGATTTCAGTCTTTTTTTGTCACTTCTAAAAAATATTACAAAACAATAACACAGATTTTTTATTGAATTTATAATCACCTAAAAGTTGTATTTTCTTAAATCAGCCCATTGATGTGTATTTACATGAGGAGCAGGTCCTCTCTATGGGGGCTGCCGTGTTGTTACAGTAGCCCAGAGTGGACACACTCAGCATCCTCTGAGTTTAAATAGCACGTTGAAGTCGACCCTCGCTTCACCTGCAGGCTCAGCGGGGTGAGGGTGAGGTGATGGATACAACATGCAATATCACCACTAGATGTCAGCAAATCTTACACACTGCACCTGTAAATATTTCATTGTGTGCACGGCACGAGACTCAAATCCTTTATTTATTGATCCCTGCAGGCACCTGTAGAAGCGAATGCCCTAAATCCTGGAAGAGTCGAACCTGTGACACTGTAAAGCAATAATCTTCTCTTCACGTGCGCACAGGATGATTTTTAGTACGAGCGCAAGTCACTCGACATCAAATAGAAAGCCGCTCATCCGTGTCCTATATACTGCTGACTGAATGATAATGTAAATAGCATGTAAGGGAATTTGGCAGTCAGATGGCACTTGTCTTTGAGGTGCACTGGAGGCAGCAGGCAAACTAATCCCTTCATTCCAGATAAATCTGTGTTTAGTGTATGTAGTATTAGTTCCCATCTGAGACTCCCCCTTCCTGTATGGAAGAGGGAGGGGGTGGGGGGAAGTGGGGGGGGGGCTCATGTCAGCCAGCCCAAGTGAGATCGCAGGCAGGGAGAGACCAATAGGAAAGAAATGAGATTCAAGGCTGTCTAATTTTGCTGGTACTGTGATCCATCAGGCGCCGGTGGAGGTGACAGTGGAAATGACTGATGGAGACAGACAGGTGGGCTTTAACATTCCACTGATTTGTGCTCAAAAAGCACCGGGCCTGAGATTTATTGAGTGAACACGATCATGTTCATTATGACTGTCACCTAAGACCATTTCTCTACATCTCAATGGGGTCACTTCAGAAAAAGATGGAGGAGAGAAGGGGGCACACGAAAACATACACAGGTGGATCCTCGTCCTGTGGAGGCGCCCTGCTGCGTCCATGGGCCCAGGGGGGGATAACATGCAGGGTGACAGGTAGATGGGTGGATGGATAGACAGGCAGACAGACAGGCAGACAGATCGATAGGTAGGTAGGTAGACAGACAGGCAGATCGATAGGTAGGTAGGTAGACAGACAGACAGGTAGATGGATCGATAGATAGATCAATAGATCGATAGATAGATAGATAGAGATAGAGATAGATAGATAGATAGAGAGAGAGATAGAGAGAGATAGAGAGATAAATAGATAGAACTAAGGGCCAATGAAGTAAATGAAAATAGAGATTGAAATTAAAATGTAATTATTTTAGAATATAATTTTCAATTCTCTCTTAAAGAAAAAGGTGGAATAAGAACAAAATAAGAAAATAGAAAAATGTTTGCTTTGTACAAATGTTGTTTGTATGTGTTAAAACACGTTTCCTGGGCAGATTATATTCGACTTATAATTCAAATGCCTTTTGTTGACAATTAGCCGTGAGTTTATGAAATGAAGCAGCGTGACTGTCATTCTCCTCATTTCAGGACATCAATATTAGAACTGTGAATGTGATTTTAGCGCTTTATTCATCCACAGTCAATTTAGAGGGAAAAAAAATCACATAGAAAATAGTTTTTTTTTTTTTTTTTCGTCAATGAGCATATATGAACGTTGCCTTACCAAATCTGACCTTTGATGTTTTACATGCAACTGAGCGGTGTCCTCATCCGGCTTGTGTCTGTTGTAGTCATGCCTTACAACAGCGCTCATCACTGCGTGGTGGAGGTGGAGAACTTCCTGCTGCTGCTGGGCGGAGAGGACCAGTGGAACCCCAACGGTACGGAAACGCATCACATGTCCAGGTTCACTCTCACACAAGTCTGACTTGGTCTTGCTGCTCCCACGTAGTTTCGTTCTGTCAGTCCACAGAGGCAGATTAGCTCTGAGTTGGAAAAGACAAACAGAGGAAATTATAATTCAAGGTGCAGTGGTGTAGGATGTTGACATCTGGAGGGGAAGTTGGATGTTGTATCCATCGACTCGCCCCTTCTGAGGAAGCAGGAGAACCTGTTTGTTACGTCCACTCTGGGCTACTGTAAAAACATGGCGGCCCCCGTAGAGAGGACCCGCTTCTCATGTAAATACACATAAATGGGCTCATTTTAAGGTCATGGAAGAAAAAAGAATACATTGAGGTGATGATACACTCATGAAAATGTCAATATGTAATTGTTTTGTAATATTTGTCCTGAAATCTTACACTCTGCACCTTTAATGCATTTATGATTCTATCAACTGAATGACATGATGAATACATCAGTGTTCTGCGCATGTTAAAGCGTGTGTTTGGCAGCGTGGGTAGAATTCAACACGCTAACAAATCGTTAAAGATGTTTTTTTCAGAGTCCAAATCGTTTTGTTCACTGTGTCTGTCGTGAAAAGTTAAACACACATGCACCAACATTCAATCTCTGCACGTGTGGGAGGTGATTTTCACAGATTGTTTCTCGAATCAAATGGAGAATGTGTTGTGCATTTCACTGTGTGGAACAAAGACTTTGGACTTTGGTCATATTTCTGTTGAAGAAAGAGAATTCAGGATCTAGTGACATGTAGACGTTGAGTTGTATGTTGCAGCTGGACGCGCTTCACATCTTAAGATCCGAAGTTTGATCTCTCTGGGCTACTGTAAAAACATCATGGTGGAATCAAGGCACCTGCGCTCAGAGAAGCTGATCCCTGTTAAAGATACTGGGCTCATTCTTGGGAAATGAAAACAACAATCAACAAAATACAAACCAATAAAGTTACTGTAAATCCAATTTCTAACAATTTCCACATTTTATTTCTCAATCTCATGTCACAGGAAAGCACAGCACTAACTTTGTCAGCCGCTATGATCCCAGATTCAACAGCTGGATACAGTTGCCCCCCATGCAGGAGAGGTGAGTCCTCTGAATACACCTCTGTCATCATGCGTTCATCTTACAGTCTTTCCTGTGGTCCGTTCCACCATGCTTTGGGGCAGTGGATTATTGTGGATTATGTGGATTATAATATAGTGGACTATGGGTGCTTTGGACTGTGTGGGACAGGTAGTGTTGTGTGTTTGTATGCACTGTTGTTTCTTCCCTGTCTGTCTTAATTGAGCATTTGCATGAATACAAAAGCACAAAATCATTATTTGTTTCTTATACAATTGTGAATAAATAAGTTGTTAATTGAAGAAAAGTGTTTAGGCCTTCAGAGAGCGCCCTGCTGGCCTTGACCATCAGCCACTGACCGTTCCACACATCCGGTTTTGTGGAAATTGATTCTGTGGTTTTCGTATCATCTGCCTACAATCAAATGAAAATGTGGAAACCAGAGGAGGGAATTCAAACGTTGTCCCACCACACGTTGCTGTGGCATCGGAGCAGGTACTGGTCAACGTAAAGTTGACCAGTATCAACGTAAAGTTGACCAGTATCAACGTAAAGTTGACCAGTATCAACATAAAGTTGACCAGTATCAGTCCTAATTCACCACTCGCCCATAACAGACCTACAGAGAGAGTCTTAGAGGAGCCCTGCAATGAATCTTGTCACTGCCAGTTTAATGATGTTGTCTGGTTGACACTCCTCCTCCTCCTCCTCCCCCCCCTCCTCCTCCCCCCCCCCCCCCCCCCCCCTGGCCTTTTTTTCCCCCCCCTCCCCGCTCCTCCTCCTCCTCAGGAGAGCCAGTTTCTTCGCCTGCCGCCTGGATAAGCACCTGTACGTGATTGGTGGGAGGAATGAGTCGGGCTACCTCTCCAGCGTGGAGTCGTACAACCTGGAGACTAATGAGTGGAACTACGTGTCGTCCCTGCCGCAGCCTCTGGCCGCTCATGCAGGAGCCGTTCACAACGGCAAGATCTATATTTCAGGTCAGTCCATGCACTCGTTTCAACACCAGTCAGCTCAAGGTGCAGTGTGTTGTACCATTTGGTGACATCTAGAGGTGAAGCATGTTGAAGAACCAATGGGAGACTTCAGTTTGTCATTCAAACTCAGTCGATGTTACTTCTGTAAAAAGACGAATAACATGTCTCTCTCACACACACACACACACACACACACACTCACACACACCTTGTATCGGTATATATATTCATTTACACATACACATATATGTTTGTTCTGTATATGTACTGTATGTATACACTCACACATGCATAATATATATTTACTGTGTATATATGTATACACACATATACACACACACACACACACACACACACACACAGAGTAAACAGTCCCATAGAGATCCCACTCCAGTCCATCAGCAGCAGATCAAAGTGCCTACTTACAGTATTTATCTGCCCTGGGTATTGGAGCTGTGCTGCTGTGTCTGCGTGTTGCAGGGGGAGTACACAATGGGGAGTACGTGTCCTGGCTCTACTGCTATGACCCCGTAATGGACGTGTGGGCTCGCAAACAGGATATGAACACAAAGCGCGCCATTCATGCCCTGGCGGGAATGAACGACCGCCTGTACGCCATCGGTGGAAACCATTTGAAAGGTAAGTGCTCGAGTGTGTCACGGAAATGAAGACGGAAAAGGTCAAGATTTATTTATTTGGTTTTTTTTTTTCTTTCTAAAATGTGAAAGAGATGCTGCTTCTCTCGTCGGTTTTAGTACGGGAGTGTGCATATTGATCAAATCCTCATTTCCATCGTCGCATGGGAAAAAACAGACTTAATCAAACAGATGTCCGACAACACACGAGACGAGAGGAGGGAAAATGTATTTTGGCGGATCCATATGTCCATGCTTATTTAGCAATAAATGGTTCTATACAATAATAGGATATTTCCCCACCAGCTCACTTTTAAACCAATTTAAAGGGGCAGTGTGTAAGGTTTGGTGACCTCCAGAGGTGAAGTTGCATGTTGTATTGATCACCTCACCCTCACCCTCCTGAACATGCAGGAGAACCTGAGGTCGACCTCAGTTGTCTTTGAAACTCAGAGGATGTTTAATACATCATCCAGTCTGGGCTACATTCAAACATGGCGGCCCCCCCATGTAAATTAATGAGCTCATTTTAAAGGTTATCTAAAAAGCAAGTCATAGATTGAGGTGATTGTACATTTGTTAAAATGCCTGTATATATTGTTTTGTAATTCAATTTCTACGAATAAAAGCGACAAAAATATACCGAAATCGTTCACACTGCACCTTTAACTTTGGTCCAGGAAGTGAAAACAGTGATGTCCTGACGAATGTATTGATCACAGTTGTCGTCGTCCTCCTCCTCTCAGGTTTCTCTCACCTGGACGTGATGCTGGTGGAGTGTTACGACCCCAAAGCAGATCAGTGGAACATCCTGCAGACCCCCATCCTGGAGGGTCGCAGCGGCCCCGGCTGTGCCGTTCTGGATGACAGCATCTTCCTCGTGGGCGGATACAGCTGGAGCATGGTACTGAATCCTTGGATTCTGATGATGTACAGTTCATCACACAGTGTCCAGTTGTTCTGTGTTTCAGGTATCGGGCCCAGATTCCTCAGGAGCTGGGTCCAGGGGTCTGGGAGCTGAATATGATGATTCCATGCACATTAGATAAGACACACTGATGGGACGTGGTCAGGAAGCGCATGTAAACATATGCTTTCGCGTTTCCGTTCCAAACAACGTGAAAATGCAAATCAACACAGATTTCTCTCCACCAGCGTTATGAGAGTATTAGGAGTCGTTTCATTGGGGCAAACAGCTGCTGACGCTCGTTCTCCAGACTGATGCCGTTAAACTATCGCAGAAATATCAGGCCTGGTTTTATAATGTTGTGATTAGAAGAGCGAGAGTAAAACCTTTTTTTTTCTTTATGATCTTGCAAAGTTTAAAGGTGCAGTGCCTACGATTTTCGGTCATTTTTGTCACTTCTAAAAATATTACAAAACAATTACATACTGACATCTCATGAATTTATAATCACCTGAATGTTTTATTTTTTTCCATTAGCCTTGAATGGGCCCATTAATGAATATTCACACGAGGAGTGGGTCCTCTCCATGGGGGCCGCCATGTTTTTATCAGAGTAAAAGTGGATGTACGAAACATCTCCTGAGTTTTAATGACGACTGAAGTCGACCACAGGTTTCGTGCATGTTCAGAAGGGTGAGGTGATGGATACAACATGCAACTTCACCTCTAGAGGTCACCGAATCTTTAGTTGCATGATGTATCCATCACCTCACCCTCACCCTTTTCAGCGTGCAAGGAGAAGCTATGGTCGACTTCGATTTGTCATTAAAACTCAAAAGATGTTTTGTACATCCACTCTGGGCTACTGTAAAAACATGGGTGACTCCCATAGGGAGGTCCGGCTCCTCCTGTAAACATACTATGAGGGGCTCATTTAAGGGTTTTGGTCAAAGTAATACATTCAGGGGATTATAAATTCATGAAAATGTCAGTATGTAATTACACACTGCACCTTTAAAATATCCCTCAGATATTGAAGATTTCTGGTGAATTCCTGGAACAGTAGGGCACTGTGATTTTCTTCGATCCCTAACAGGAATCAAGCGTGCATGTGTGGGGAACTATTTTTAGCAGTGGATGAATACACAGTTGGCATGAGTGTTTACTGTACAGCAGCAGGGCGGCGCATGAGACACAGCTTCAAAATAAACACACGTCAGGATTGTTTGTAATGAAAGGAACATTTCTGTGGCTCGTCCCTGTGTTTTGGATCACTGGTACTGGTTATTGGGACTTTACCGAGTATCTGTGGATAAAATGTATCAAAGTCAGCAGACTTTTCCTTTAAAGGCACAGTGTGTATGATTTCAGCCATTTGGGTCACTTCTATTGTAAGAAAAAAAGATTACACAACAATTACATTCTGTCATTTTCATGATGACTGAAATGTATTTTTGTTTTATTTCAGTCCATTTTTTGTGACTTTTTGTCTCTTTCTATAGAAATAGTATTATAAAACAATATATATATATATATATATATATATATATATATATTTACATCAGAAGCGGGTCCTCCATATCTACCAATAGAAGTGATGACCAAAAAATTGACCAAAATCCTACACACCGCACCTTTAATAATGCATTTTTGTCACTGTGCACGCCCCCCTGTTAAACAGACCTCAACCTAAACCGACTAATGAAGAAAATGACTTTATTCTTTTTTCCTTAGGGAGCCTATAAGTCTTCCACCATCTGCTACAGCCCAGAGAAAGGAACATGGACAGAGTTGGAAGGCGAGGTGGCGGAGCCTTTAGCGGGCCCAGCCTGTTCCACCGTCATCCTGCCCGCCTGCCTCCCCTTTAACAAATGACAACTAATGCATCCGGCGAGGGGCGGCGGCGGCGGCGGCGGCGGCGGCGGCGGCGGAGGCGGAGGCGGTGGCGGTCTCGGCGGCGGGGGCGGCGGCAGCGACGGCGACAAGCAGCAGAGAGACTGGGGGGAGGACCAGCAATGAGTCGTCAACACTTTTGCGACAAACCCTGTGGTCAAAGGACGAGGGTGCGTGTACAAATTATTTTTTTACAGGTTTGACCAGAGCACTTTCGTTATTCTCTACTGGCGGTTTGAGACAAAAAGAAAAAAAAAACAACAACTGGGGAAGGAAATTGTGTAAGTCATGTATTTAAACTCACGTGTGTTATTATGAGAAACAATCGGTTTCATATTTGATTTGAACTGATAGTTAAGTGTTTTTTGGCTTCTCTTCTATAGCACGCATAGTGTCGAACTGAATTATAGCTTTCAGACTCCATCGTATCTTGTATTCGCATAATTCCAGCGAGATGCAGTGTTGCCTCACGCAGACTGACACTGGGAGTTGAACCAGAGCTGAGTGAGTTACGTTCTTTGTGATGATCTAAAAGTGTATAAATATTCCTCTTTGCTCATGTCATATTTCTCTCTGGCTGGGTCTTGCCCTCACTTCGCTGTATCACACATCAACTGTTCTGTTGTCGTTCTCGCTCAGACATTTCCTGCCGGGGTCGAAGCAGCCGGGTGGACATTGTTAAAAAAAACTGACTCTCCAGCTCACTCTGATTTTTAACTAACTATCATAATCATTTACTCACAGGCTTAAAGGTGCAGTGTTTAAGATTTCAGTAATTTTTGCCACTTATAAAAAATATTACAAAATAATTACATACAGACGTTTTTCAAGAATTTCTAATCACGTAAATGTTAAAAGTTTTCTCTTAAATGAGGCCAGTAATGTATCTTTACATGAGGAGCGGGTCCTCTCTGTGGGTCCTCGCCTTTAAAGGTGCAGTGTGTAAGATTTGGTGACATCTAGAGGTGAAGTTGCATATTATATCCATCACCTCGCCCTCACCCTTCTGGGCCTGAAGGAGAACCTACGGTCGACTTCAGTTGTCATTAAAACTCAAATGATGGATGTCCACTCTGGGATAATGGAAAAACATGGCGGCCCCCGTAGAGGGGACCTGCTCCTCCTATAGATATACATTACTGGGCTCATTTAAGGGTCATGCAAAAAAGAATATGCCTTTAGGTGATTATAAATTCATGAAAATATCAGTATGTAATAGTTTTAGAAAAGATCAAAATGACCCGAATCACACACACTGCACTTTGAGTGGTTTCTGTAATAACGTACGGAACAGAAAGTTCCTCACAGGTCAAAAAAAAAAAAAAAAAGAAGAAAACTGGCCAAATGTTGATGGCAGCTAATCTTTTCCGCTGCGAGCAAAAACCATTGAAGAATTTAGCATTGATTCTTAATGTTCATATGAAGCACTAATTATACGATGATGGTACAATCAAATTGTAATTGCTAGCCAGTGTATTTATGGGTAGCATGTTTGGGTAAACAGATGGCGAGGACGTTTGTTTGGTGTTTCTTTTACAAGCCAACAGGTTCATTTATGAGGCCGTGCAGCGTTACCTTGACGGGATATTAATCTTTAATGTAAGAAAACAGACAAACAAACAAACAAAGTTTTTCCTCAATGCACTAAAAAGTGAACTTTTTTGCAGCATCAAATTAAGTTCACAAAAATGTAAATGAATTGAATGTGGCGTTTTTAACAAAAAGACACAAAGATGAATTCAAGTCCAGTCTAGTCGTTTGGGATTCGGTTGAAAAGGTCGACTCTAAACACGGAAGCAGTGCCCGAACCCTGTCCTGTACAGATTTGTTGATTTCATTATTCTTGTACATAATCGCTTGCAGTGGAACATTTTTGTGCACTCAACTTTGGATTTATTCTCAAATCCTGTTATGTTCTTTGAATTTTAGAATGAAAAATAAATTGACTCTTGATGATTAAAATTCCCCTCTTTGTTTTTTTTTGACAGAGACGGGACATCAGCACAATCGAGTGTGAGGTGAGAGGATGTGATGGATGGACTGGTGACAGATGGATGAAAGGGATGGATGGATGGTTCTGTGAAAAGAGAGGACTAGTGTTGCTTAGATTAAGTGATTCAGCCAGTGAATGAACCTTTTTATTCCATGAACCCACTTTTATTAACTGTACAATTTGTAGAATTTGACATCCAGTTGATTATTTTTCTGCCGATAGAAATTTTATCATTTCATTTAAATCTTGAATTTTGAAAATGAACCTTTTTAGAGGAAAAGAAAATCAAAGAATGTGTGTGGTTCTAAAGCAGAGGGGTCAAACATTGGTCCAATCTGACCAGAGTGGACTGAACATAATCTGAGTTCGAATGAGAACTGAACGACCACAGGTTCAGAAGAGTGAGGGTGGGGCGATGGATACAACATTCAAACTTCACCTCTAGGTGTCACCAAATCTTACACACTGCACCTTTAGATACTTGCATCTCTGCTTTCTGCCCAGAAACATTGAGCCGCCTCACAACAAGCAGACTGGTGTAAAATGGAAGGCAGCGAGCGTTCCACCCAGATCCCACGTTTGCCCGAGGGCAGCCTCTCATGCCAGACCAGATTTGATTTGCCAACCATTTACTACCAACTGTCTCATGCGCCCAACAGCATGCACGTTCTCCCCAAACACACACACACACACCCACACACACACACACACACACACCTGATGGCTCACCCCCCCTCTCTCTCTTTCTAAAGCAGCCGTTTCCCTGCTTGGCGTCTTCCCTTCTATCAACCACTTGGCCACGTGCCTGCAGGATAAGACGGCAATTATTTCCTCACAGAGATGATTCTGCTAGATTACATAAATCCATATCTAATTCACACATTATGGTATGGGGCATTAGTGGATCCTCAGTGTTGCTTCAGTGTCGCATAATCCTCGAAGCCATGTCTTACAAGGAGCCACAGAGACGATGTGCTCTGTGGATATATTTAGATCTTTTCCTCTGATCGGACATCATCCTACCAAACACATGCGGCAGCAGCTGTGTGGAAGAATCGTCTTTTTTTTTTTTTAAGTACTTCATTTTCGCTATTCAACGACATCAAAACAAACCGGCGAACAGAGAGAAGCAGACAAAGGTAAAGCCAGGACGCGCCCACGGCCTTCAAAGACCCTCGGGATGGTCCGGGCAGCCGGGGGTGGATGGTTGTCGTGGGATCAGAGTGGCAGCGTCTGGACAGTGATGTGGAAGAATCATCTTGATTAAGACAAAGATTCATCCCAGGATGATAAACCAAGAGATTTGGGGGAAAGAAAACAGACTGAATGTGAGCGTGTGTGTGTGTGTGTGTGTGTTTGAAGTCTTCATTTACCTTCCAGTGTTGGTGGCAGCAGATGGTTCCTGCTTTACTGTCAGTCCCAGCGTGAGCGCCTCATCCTGGGCTCTGGGAATAAGAGGTTTGGTTAAAGGAGCACGGCCGACCTTTTAATTAACCACACCGACCAACACGGCCGTGTTTTAATCACAGAGTTCTTCGTCCTGGGCTTTACTGTCATTATGGCTCAGGCACAGGACTCATTTGAGTTCTTTTCTATTTTATTTTGAAATCAACACTCTCAGACTCGGGGGCGGTCGTGCTTAGAACAGTCCCAACCTAAGCTCACTGTTTTTTTTTTCTTCGTTTTTTTAATGTAACCTTTATTTAAAGGTGCAGTGTGTAAGACTGGGTGTGAAGTTACAAGTTGTATCCATCACCTCACCCTCAGCCTTCAGAACAACCTGCGGTCGACTTCAGAGGATTACAGAGGCCATGGAGAGGACTCATGTGAATACACATTCATGGATTCATTTAAGGGTAAGCGGGAATATAAATTCATGAAAACATCAGTATGTAAATTGTTTTGTACCATTTTTTGAAAAGACAAAGAATGACTGAAATCTTACACACTGCACCTTTAACCTGGAGGAATCCCACTGAGATTAAGAACCTGGCTTTTCTTCAGGTGTCTCACGAATGATATGTGATGGGTTTTTTTACTCCGTCTGTAGTCAATGCTTTTTGCAGCCAGCCCCTTCACCTCGTCCCTGTATGCTGCCCCCCCCCAACCCCCTCTCCCCCGCAGATGAGTCCCACCACAGCTGTGTCATCAGCAAACTTGATGATGGTGTTGCTGGAGTGGGCGGGGCTGCACTCATGTGTGCAGAGAAGTGGGCTCAGCACACTGAGCACCTTCTTCCAATGACTGTCATATCATATTCATCTCTGATTCCATTGTTAGTTTTCTTTAATCCATTTAATCCATCTATTTAAAACAGTATTGGCTCATTATTGTAGGTCATGTTAATCTCAGGTGCCATTTTGCAGTCTGATTCCATAATGACGTCCTGATTTAATCTGTATAACAGTATTGATGCCTCTTAATTTGTTAATTGCATCTATATCATATCGTATCGCTGTAACACTACCAGAGAAATACTCCAAAAACAGAGAAGAAGAAATAGAGCATGCACACTAAACTCTTAGAATGTAAACGAAAACAAGAGGGAAAAGAAGGATCAAACGGAGAAGGATTTAATGACGGAGTTGGAAAAGAACGCGCGAGCATGAAAGGAGGCGTCTGTGTGGACCGACGACGAGGTAGAACTTCTGCCCCTGGACGCACTGGACTGTGAGTAAGCCGCCATTGTTGTTGGTGGTGGTGGTGGTGGGATAGCACATCCAGTAATGCAGTAATCCAGCCGACATGTAATCAAGGCGTGGATTAATGTTTCAAGGTGCTTTTGTGCGAGGAATCTTAATCTTTAAACCCAAGTTTGAGACTAATGGCTTCATGTAATGTGCCAAGGGGCCCAAGTCAACAAGGGGGGATTTACAAGAGCCACTGGGACCAAACACCATCACTTCTCTTTTCCTTTCATTCCATTTTAAAAAGTTCAAGGACAACCAGGCTTTTATGTCTTCAAGACATAAAAGAAGTGGATTTAGGGAGGAGGCATTTTTTTTCTTCAGCGACATATAAATCTGACTGTCGTCAGCGCAGCCGTGGAAAAAGATACCACGCTTTCTCAGAATGGAACCCAGGGGCAGGAGATACAATGAGAAAAACAGGGGCCCCAAAATGGATCCCTGCGGAACCCCATACGACAGCGGAGCAGAGCGGGACTCAGAGCCACCGAGGCTCACGCACATGGTTCTATCTGCCCGATGGGATCTGAACCAGTCCAGGGCGCTTCCACGAAAGCCTGCTAGCTTCTGCAACCGAGCCATGAAGATGTTGTGGTCCACAGCATCAAAGGCTGCAGTGAGGTCCAGCAGGACAAGGATCACATAGTCTCCAGAAAGTCACTGAAGACTCTTAATAAAGCTGATTCTGTGCTCTGCAGTGTTTTGAACCGGAAGGCCTCTGAGACTGAGCTTGAACAACCTTTTCCAGGATCTTCGAGATAAAAGGCAGATTGGAGATGGGTCTTAAATTGGCCCGAACACCGAGATCAAGGCCTGGTTTCTTAAGCGGGGGCTGCACCACAGCGCCTTTCAAACTTTGGGGGACGACACCAGAGGACAGACTGCTGTTAGTAAGGAGTGAAACCCAGAACCGAGCTCCTCCGTGTTCACGCTCACGCCGGATTTAACTGCGACACGGGACAACGCAGCTTCAAACAGCAAAGGCATACGATCGCAAAACACATCGTCACAAACGTCTGTGTAAGACACGGACGAGGACGAGGTCTGATGTGTGGGTGATTTTCGTGAGTGGGACCAGACACACACAGCACTCACTGTAAAGAGACAACAAGTGTAGCTGGCGCAAGTGGGAAAATGTTTATGTGTTCCCATGGCAACACCGGAAGTCGGCATTATCGATCGTTGTCGGGGTCCCGTATTGTATGTAGTATGAAACATGTATGAGACAAAAACCTTTGCACTGTGCACTGTAAAGCTGCTGCCAAACGTTGTTCCGTTTAGTTTAAAATTGATTCGAATAATTTAAAACGTACGTGAGTTACCTGACCCGGAAGTCATATGACCCGGAAGAGTTTGTGCGGGAAACGAGAGAGAGAGCGAGGGAGGGAGAGCCGGCATTCGAGCAAGACGGAGGACTTTGTTTGTTACTCATCTGCCGCTGGTTTCCGGGCGAACACGGTAACGGACACTTTACACGGGCTCCGTGAAGTCCTGTGTGCGTTGAATGTTCGTCATGTTTCTTGAAATGTGTTCACTGTTTTCACGCTGTTCCACGACACCACAGAGTCGCGTTAAACTGACTGGACGTCAGCACGGAGCGTGAGTCAGGTTCAATCCAGGGCAGATACAATAAGGCTTAAACAACAACAACAACAACAACAACAACAACAACAACACGATCTCACTTGGGCATCATTTCAGCCAGGAGATCAGAGAAGCCATTTACAAAGTCCTTATTATATTTTGGAGGTCGGTAGATGACAGCACACGGAACCGGGTCGGTAGTGACCCACCTCAAGTCAGCTCACTTCAAAGCCGGAAAATGCGGATGAGACCGTGCGCTGCTTTACCTTTGAGATCATTTTTTTATAAGCAGTCGCCGTTCCTCCTCCGCGCCAAGACACGAGAGTCAAAGAAAGCCCTCAGGATGAATGATGAGTTCGCCTTTGATCTGGTATTCACCAGCCCAGTCCTGGCGGTTCGGTGGACCGGGGAGCCCATGGCAGCGTCTTCAGCTGCCGGAGGTTCACCCTGCACTGAGAACGCCGAGGAGGCCGCAGGCTCCGACACAAACTGGTGACAAGTGCAAGGCAGGCGTGGACGGGATCCAGGAAACGCCGGGACACAACGAAGGGATGGATGAATCCATTTCCTGTCCGGGAAATGGACGAAGATCACGCCAAACAGACTTTCGGCTTCACCAACCCACCGCCGCGGCAAACGCAGGGAACCGTTCCGCCATGGAGGTAGAACGGAGGCCGTGTACAGGTGAGACGGGATCCCCGCCTGTAGCGGGGGGCCGCAGTTTTCTGTCCACCATAATCAAACCCCCTCAAATCCCTGACGTTATGTGGAAGATCCAGGAGAGACCAGCAGAGACTTGATCGGTGAAGTGCCCAGAGTTGGAAACAACAAAAACACCAAACTTTGTAGGAGCAGCAGATGGCCAGCCACACACACCGGCGCCATCTTGCCCACACATACTCGAAGGTCCAGATGGATCCGATTGTCCCGGTCTGGGACCGAGGGGCATCTAGTGGTAAAGTTCTATGTTGCAACCTTCTCGTTCCAGCATGTTGATTTTCAACATTCAGCCAATCATTCCAAGATTTTAGTCTCTCTATTCTGGGCTTGATGCAGAAACATGGCCGCCTCCAGACCCGCTCCCTCATGATGTAAATATAAAAGTCTCATTCTTGCTTAATGGAAATTGTGCATACGTCAAATATAAATATTATGATAATAGCTCAATTTATACAGTAGGATTCTTTCATTTCAATAATAATACCACTGCCCATCGGAATGGCCCTGGTTTGCCCTTAGATTCTATTTAGATTTCCAAACCAAAGGGGTTGTAAATCTGTGATGCACAGGAAAATGGTAAAAAAAATTAATCTAAATCTCATTTTGATAAAGTTCAGTAGCAGCCTGATCTGCCTCAGGGTCATTTTGAGGACCACTGGCCACATGGTTGATTTTCTCTTAACATGCTTTATTCAGTTTTGAGATGTTCAGGGTCAGTTGTAAAGTGAAGCTCTAGCAGATGTGTCTAACCCGTTAGTTCAGGGGCCACAAACGGCCCACTCATCACAAGGGGGCCGGACCAGTAAAATCATAACCCTAACCCTAACCTATAAACCACAGGGTTGACACTGTTGTACGCAACCCTGGTGGACACATTTGAAATAGCAGTTATGTTTATCAAAGAATTGCCATAAAAAGGTGCAGTGTGTAGGATTTCATTCATTTTGTCAAAGAATATTACAAAACAATTTCATCCTGTTTTCTTTTCCCATTAATGTATAATCACCTAATGCCCCCCCCCCCCCCCCNNNCATCTCCCTCTGCCCCCCCCCCCCCCCCCCCACCGTTACCCTTAAATGAGCCCATTAATGTATGGAGTGGGTCCTCTCTACGGGGGCCACCATGTTTTACAGTAGCCCAGAGTGGACATACTACATACAAGGTTCTCCTGCAGGGTGACGGTGAGGTGATGGATACAACATGCAGCTTCACCTTCACTGTCACCAAATCGTACATACTGCACCTTTAAGTTAGACATATTGCATATTCATTCCATACATGTTCCACCTGTAAACACACTGAATACGTTGCTACACATACAAAGTGCGTGATTCACCAGTGTTCATGGCTAATGTAAGCTTTAGACTTTTATTTTTATGCCTTTTTGCTCTCGCCGGCCACATGAAATGGTCTTGCGGCCGTATTTGGCCCCCGGGCCCCAAGTTTGACATGTGACATGGTGTGAAATGTTTGGAGATGTGTGCACTGGACAAACAGCAGAAAGGAAGAGCTCACTCTCCCACTCCCTCTCAGTGGGAGAGTGAGTCACACACACACACACACACACACCTGCCGGTGCAGCAGGTATGTGGCTATAGTCCACCACCTAGTGGCTCAAACTGCACGGGAGCCCGCGTGCACGCGAGGGGCCACACGGCTCCCAACGTGCAGCAGCAGGGACCTGTTGCATCCACGTGAAACTCCCGTGATCTTCACGGAGGGAGACCGGCGCCGTGTTAATGAACTCTGGTGTGTGAGGTGGCGCCCATCAGGGGGAGGAGGAGAGGAGGAGGAGGGGGAGGAGGAGGAGGAAGGGGAGGAGGGGGAGGAGGAGGAGGTGGACTGGGATTGTCTCCATCTCCATGCCTCGCTCCTGTCCCCGTGCCTGTGAGCCACACTCCCCTGGCTCCTCGCCACCCCGCGGTATTTATAGCCATACAGCGGCGATCAGCACTCGAGGAATCCACGCGGAATCATCAGCATCATCAGTATCACTGCGCCGCGACGTGGATCCGGAGCACAGCCACCGGATCGCGCACCTGCTCGCTGCTGAACCTGTGCGGGATGAAGGAGCGCGCCTCACTTTAAAGGTAAGTCCGTCAATTTCCATCCATTCATCAGATCTTCACTTAATTGCTTTCGTCCTCCACCTTCTTCTTCTTCTTCTCCTCCTCCTCCTCCTCTTTGCTCCTGCTCTTCCCCTCTCTCTCTGTGGTTTTTATCACTTGTGCATCAAATTAAAGGGACTTGATCCTAACTAGCAGGACCTGTTCATGCCAATGTGCAGCTCGCGTGCGCTGTATTGAATCAGACGAGGGGGGCGCGTGCGTGTGCATGTGTCAAGATTGAGCTCAAATCAAAGGCAACAGCTGGAGGTATGATCATGAAACTGATGGTGATTTTTGCTTTATGTTACTACACAACAATCCTGCAGCAAATGATCCGTCAATTAAGAAAATGTTGCTTTCATTGTGCTATTGTCATGTATTTATTAGTATTTTTATTAGTATTTCTAGCTTATTTGCATAACATAGAAATAAAAAAGGCATCTTTAAACTATTGTTTTTAGGAAGGCATAGTTCAAAAGTAGGTCAACACCGCCATTGATTGTGAATGTGAATGTTCTAGTGCTCAGCTTTGATTAAAATCTTTAAGAGTCTTTATTTGTATAACCTCAAATGTAAATCCATCATTTAGATAAATATGAAATACAACGAGGTGATCTATTTGTATAGGTACACTCAGTTTAAACTCTTCATATGTTTTGCAATGGTTACAAATGACAAATATAAGAGCATAATACAGTACATGCACCAATATATCTGGTTTTGCAATACCCCCCCCCCCCCCTTTGAAGGTTCAGTGTGTAAGCTATAAGTAAAAACAGGAAATGTTCCATGAGTGTATATTGAATTGTTGTTTTCATAGAATATACCTTGACACATAAATAACCCACCATGTTGGTGCAGAGACCAAACATGGAGAAATGACCCCCTTTAATGATCATTGAAGGCCACCTGCTATTCTGAGGAGTAGTGTGATGTGAGGGGTTCTCAACTTCACCATTAGATGTCACTAAATCCGATACTACTGAAAATTGCTGAATTTATATTGATCATGTCAGGAAAATCATGACAATAACTACAAATACAAATGCATTTTCAATGATACCTCAATAAACACCCCCTGATGACGATTCTACTGTTTTGATGTATTTCATAAAGAGGAACCATTCAATTATAGAACTCTAGCAAATATAGAAAGATCTCTGAAATTGAAAACAAGTGTTCTACCGTCATAAGATGATATTTTTTGTGTTCTGCTGTGAGAGGCAAGCGTATCAATGCAGACCTCTATGATTCATTTCATTTTCTGTGTTTTGAATTAGTCACGGATCCACCCCACACGTCACCTCACATTGCTGCCCATGCTGTTCTCCATTCAAGGTCAGCTTCTCCACACAAGTGCCTTGACATTTAATTTTCCATCCTCTCCGGCTGCACAGAAGTTGACTCATCGCGCATATTTTTTAAAATCCTAATAAAATCTAAAAATGACACTGTGGACGTGGGTGACCTTGAGACTTCAGACTGTTTTGAAGGGCAGAGCTCGAACTCAGACGAAAGCCCGGTTCATTTGCGAGGATCCCTGCTGCTGCTGCTACGTGAGTCACTGCTGTGCCTTGTGCTCCAGCTCCCCCACTCTCTCATCTCGTCTCAGTCATCCTCCACTCGGCTCCGGCTCGGTGGAAAAAGAGCCTCGTCTCAGCTTGTCTTGCACTGGCTCGCCTCAGACTCACTGTTCTCTCCAGCCTTGCCGCCTCATCTCTCTCATATTTCACTGTCTTCACCATCACACATGCTTTACTGGACAGTGGCAGCAGCAACAATAGCCACAATTGTGTTGCATTCTGAAGACAAAAGCATGTGACTGAATAGAGATTCTGGAGAAGACCCCCTCCTCATTATACTTTTATTATTATTCTGCCCACTGCTATGATTACTGGTACTATTCCTGTATGGCTGCTGGTTCAAAGCTTTTGTTCCTGCTGTCATGCATGGCTACAAACACAGATCCCACTGGCTCAGGTGATAATGTAGAGGAAGAGCAGACAAATGGTGGCACCCACTTTGAATTAAAGCTGCATGGGTTTGAAGGAGTTTCCTGTATAGGAGCCGTCTGTTTATCCTTTAATGTATACATTAAAGACATTAAGTGAGTAACTCTACTCTCCCTGAGGCTGCTCAGCACTTAACTACGCATTCGAACGGCCCTGTTGTTAAATATCAGGGCTAAAGTGTCACCTGGAAGACATTATCATTTGTTTTATTGACAAAAGACCATAAGTTAAAAGCCATGTTTGCCGCTCTGTGGAGAGTTCTAGAGATCTGCTTCCTGCCATGATACAGAAAGGAAGCCTGGAATATGAAAGCTGCCATCTTTCACTTATGACAGCATTTGGTCTCCTTGGTAGATGCTCTTGATCAGGTCCAAGTCAATCATGACGACATACATCAGTCATAGACTGTACATAAAGATGGACGTAGCATGCGTGATGTCACCCGTTTGTTTCCGCAGAGTGCTCATGAAGCAAATTGTGGGCGTGTCACTCGTGGTGCGGTCGCATCATGTGCCAGGTTGGCCCAGGTGTCAGTCAAGAGGCCACACCCTGAATTACGCACAGTAAAATAAAGATAAGGGAGTTGGAAAACATATGACTGATTGAGACCAAAGCCGTAGTTTGTACCGGACTTTAAACATGTTTCATTCACCTGTGGTTGACCATTCTAACATGTGAGTCTATGGGGATAGACTCGCTGTTGGAGTCAGCCTCAAGTGGCCACCCTGTGAACTGCACGTTTTTTCACTTCCTCATTTGCTTCATCTGCTTGCACAAGAGGTTGGCCCTTTGGCTCTCCCTGACCACTGCTACATCCGAGTGCCTCAGACTTACCAGTGCTGTCATTTGGTTCAAGTTATTATCTGCAGCTGTGGATGGAGGAGGGATTCAGCGTCAAGATCTTAGAGATTCTGTCTCGAACGTGTAGATGAGTCTTTGAAGTTTCAGTTTGAATTAAAAGTGAACTATTTGTTATCCTTGTTTTGCTATTGCTGAGTCAAAGATACTCCATTCAGAATGCTTTGAAGGCAATACGAGCAAAGAGCCACCTGGAAAGCTTCCAGAAAGCAGCCAAACATGTAACAGTGGATTTATTCAAGATAGTTTCTCGCATTTAAATGTGCAGAGAATTCTATTCATCTGCAGAAATTGCCCATCATGACATAAACATGTGAGTGTACATGTTCAGTGACTTGTTAGCTAGCTGCTTGTCCCATCTGAAAACATGGAGGTTGGTGGGTTTTGTGGCTGAAACTGGAACCGGGTGCCGTCATGTGGTAATTTTCAGTTGTACAGAAGCACAGATGAACAGTGACATGTTGATATGAGGACGGTAAGACACAGTGACACCTGACGGATGAAGAAATACCGACACTGCAAAACAGCTTTGTCACCTTTCATCTAGATGATCATTCTGCTCTGTTGTCCCGTCAACTGATCATTCCTCTTCTTTTTTTTTTTAGCATTATGCTGAAGCCGCCAAAGACGACCCTCCGTCGAGATGTTCACCAGTTCAGACCAGAACCTCTCCCTCACCCCCAGACTCCACTCTCCGTCCAGTCATGGTAGAGCTGTGGAGACCCGAGTCCACTCCTCCCTGTCCCTCCCAGAGCCAGAGGCCTGGAGGGAGCCCGGCCCGTCTGTGCGTCCCGGCCTGGCTCAGGGCGCTCGCTCCAGCTCCCTGCAGGTCCCTCATGCCGTCCCCGAGTATCTGGGGCTTCCCCCCCGAGCGGCCAGCTTCGACGTGCCGTACGGTCATGAAGACGGCTCCTCCGACCAGGGCTCCGGCTCCCCGAGTCCCCACACTGTGCATCGGCGGCGTGGAGGACTGGTGGAGCAGAAAGACATCATCATGGCTCACCAGGCTCACAAAATCCAGAGCACGCCGCAGGCCCGCAGGAAGGAGTGGGAGTGAGTATAAAATAAATTGTAAGGCGAAGGATTGCTTTTACATTTCTAAGTGTAAAGATTTTAAATCTCCCTGGAGGAGGATGAAAGAGTCTGTTTGCAGCATAGACGTCCAACCTTTTGAGGCCGTCTTGCAGGTGCATTTGAAAAAGCATACTGGGAGGTCACAGGTGTCAAATGTTATGGGATTGAAATATTTCACTTGACAGAGCTTCTTCTCTGTCAGAGCAGGTTGTAAACATTAGTGTCATGGTATATTGTTCAGTAAAGCCCACACACTGAAAGGGCTGCAGGACTGGAAATAGACTGGAGCCAACACAGTCTTGCATCTGTGCTTTTCCCTCTATGATCTGTGAAACCGCCTGTCATGGAAATGCATCATAGAGTTGTGACATCCTGTGTGTAATTATGGGTTCAGTTTTCTTTGAAAGTCGCACTCATCGGTATTTTAATTATGCACTCACCAAAAATCCGATTCAGATTTAAAGGTGCGGCGTGTAAGATTTGGTGATATCTAGAGGTGAAGTTGCATGTTGTATCCATCACCTCACCCTCACCCTTTCAAGCATGCGGGAGAGCCAATGGTAGCCCTTAGTTGTCATAAAAACTCAAAAGATGTTTAGTATGTCCACTTTGGGCTACTGTAAAAACGTGGCAGCCCCCATAGAGAGGACCTACCGAAGAGTAATGCAGGATGATACAACATTTAGGTGATTAGAAATTCCTGAAAATGTCATTCTGTACCGTAATTGTTTCCTTTTAAATATTTATTTTTAGGCATCTTATCACAAAATGTGTTTGTCCACATGAAACTACTAAAAGCGCTGTAGTATACAGGCCAGGCCTGTAACACAGAAACCTATGGGTGACCTCTTGAGATTCGATCAAACATTAGCGTTCGTAATCTCCGGCTCTGTGCGGATGAAACGTCCATATGATGAAAAACTTGGCAGATGCTCCTGAACTTGTCTCTGTGTGTGACTTGATTGATGAGTGGAGTCACTGTGCAGTTCAGCAACACAGTGTCACTCTGTTCAAATAGAATGGGCAGGAGGGCGCCATAGCATGACTACATGCACACACAGTGACTCAACAGAGGCCATATGACAAACATGTACGAGAAACAAAAAAAGTGCTGTCTGTCTCTCTCCCTCCCTCTGAAAGTGGTGGCTAACCGTGACTCAGCTCTTGTTATTCTTCGTAAGAGAGGTCCAATCGAGTCCGATCGGTCAGTCCCAGCACAGAGGCTCTGTTCAGATGCTGTGGTTCTAGAGTAGGTATGTGTCTGATGCGTAGCCCTGCCACATGCGTGTGAATGCCAGTATTAGAATCCATACATCGTTTTGCTCGTGCGGTTGTGCTGAGCCTCGGTGTCACGAACCCACTCACGCAGCCTTAGCTAGAAACAGTGACAGCAACAGCCACAACAGCAGTAAACGCCGATAACCGCACATCTGGATGTGAACCTCTCAGTAAAATCATACCCATGAATTCATCAGCCATCGTCAGACCATTTGACTTTTCACCCGTTTGCGAAAAAAAAATGACAGCACTTCTGCCCAAAATACTTTTTACAAACTCCTGCTGGATATTGCCAACATAAATTCATTTCACACACACACACACACACACACACACACACACACACACAACACAAGGGTGCACGTATCTCTCACACACACTCATAAAAACACAATGTTGCACATCTCTCTGTCTTGTTCTCTCTCTCACACTCACACACAAACATACACACAATGTGTGTGTGTGTGTCTCTCTCTCTCTTGGTCTGTCTCTGTCTCCCTCTGTCTCTCTCTCTCTCTCTCTCTCTTGGTCTGTCTCTGTCTCCCTCTGTCTCTCTCTCTCTCTCTCTCTCTTGCTCTCTCTCTTTGGGGAGTCACTTTATCTGTCAGACACCCACCTTTGACACTATAAAGAAATACCTTCAAAAGCGTCATTTTTCATAATATGACTCATTTGATACAGACCTTGACCGGACCAGATCGGTTGTTGTCGATGATACATGTAAACATGTATCTGTGGATACATGTTAACCACGTGCACGTGCCTGTACGTGGTTGTACGTGCTTACCATGACGGAGTCACACTCAGTCAGGACACTAACATCAGAACCCTAAATCCAAGTCTGAACTAAATAGGATTTGGACAATGTTATTGATAACGTGACCGTAACATCCACTGACACCAAGTGGACAAAATACATTACTGCAGGTTACCCTGTTAGTGCCCCTGACTCCTTATCAGCTATATCAAATGGAACCATGTGTTCACAGAGCCCCCCCCACACACACACACACACCTAAAAGCTCTATTGTTCCACTCTCTGCAGAGGAGGATATTGAAAACACACAAGTGTTCAAATGTTTTAACATTTACTGTAAGTATCACACTTTTTTCATTGTTGTTTTGTTGCTTGGTTACAAAGTGCTGATTGCAAAGGTTGCTCATAGTAGCCACACGCGGACACAAGCGTAATCATGGCTCCACTTATAAATCACCCAGTCCCGCCTCTCGGCTCTCGTCAGCTGATTGTGTTGTTGTTGTTGTTGTTGTTTGTTTGTGTTATATTGTTGGTTTCCGCTGAAATCAGACCCGGGCTTTTGTTGTTGATGGCCGGGCAGAGGGTGCTCGCTTGCCCGTGAACTTCTGAACTCTGCAACAGCATCAGCTCTGATTATCTACTTCTACCGCCACTTCAATGTGAAGTGGTACTCTTGTCTGCATGACCCCCCCCCCACCCACCCCTCCCCCCACCACCCCACCACCCTTTCCATCCTCCTCCTCCCTCCCTCCATCCTTTGATCCCTCTTTACTCTGCTGCACCTCCACCACCCACTGAGTGTCCACTTTACCTGTGTACTCTCATCCTCTCTCACCCGCCATCTTTTCCTCACATGTACATAAAGACAACAGGCTTTATTACCAGCCTGCATATGTTGTTAAATGTAAGATGAGATAAGCTGAAATGTAAAGATAAAGAAAATAAACTGAACAACAACTGAACCAGGCATTGTACCAGGAGTCCCCTTTGCATGTATTGTGCTTATTTGTCCATTAGGGGATGCTAGGGAATCAAAGTAGAGCAAAAGAGGGGATGGAGGCAGCAGATGATGCCTGTGGAGCTGCAGCAGCAGAGTTTAGAAGTTGAAAACATGGACATGTATAATCACAGCAACGTTGATCATAAGAACAACAGTAATTATAGTATTGTATCATTTGAGCTGATTATCTGGTTCATTGATATTTGAACCTGCTTTGGTTTGATGTCACCGAGCAGGATTGTCTGAAAACCCACGTCCAGATGCAAATCGCCAAACCGACACAGTGCCGGTCTGCAATGAGCGGCAGTTATTGGTCGAATCAAACTGACATAACTCAGTATACTAGAGGATGTCTGTTGCTAGGGAACAGGGAGAAAAAATAAAATGCTAAAATCATTCCAGTCAGTGCTGGGTTGAAAGCCTGTCTGCAATTATATAAATGCTCTTCAGAGTTCTGGCACAAAGTCCAAGCCATTAAGGTTTTAACTCTCAGCGTGTCACCTGCAGCCTGGCTCCCGTCTCCTTTCCCACACAAGCTCCTGGGCTTTGAAAGATGAGGAGCATGGAGATAGAAAGTCCAGGCTGCTCCTCTCCTTCATGCTTGTTTGTCCATAATATTGCATCTCTGGTCGAGTCAATCAGATAATCCTGACCTGTCTGGGGATTGTAGCTGTTCTTGAAGTTTGAATTAACAGCTTAAAGGTGCAGTGTTGAAGATTCCAGTCATTTTTGTCACTTCTAAAAAATATTACAAAACAATTACATACTGACATTGTCATGAATTTATTTTAATCATAAATGTTTTTATCGATTACCCTTAGATGAGCCCGTGAATGTATATTTACATGTTTTTATGGACACACTAAACATCTTTTGAGCTTTAATGACAACTGAAGTCGACCACAGTTTCTCCTGTGTGTTCAGACGTGAGGGTGAGGTGATGGATACCACATGC
Source organism: Chascanopsetta lugubris (assembly GCA_016785325.1). Classification (NCBI taxonomy): domain Eukaryota; kingdom Metazoa; phylum Chordata; class Actinopteri; order Pleuronectiformes; family Bothidae; genus Chascanopsetta; species Chascanopsetta lugubris. Next base: position 77,568 of record JAFBJT010105793.1, read on the forward strand.
AGCGTCACCTCTAGATGTCGCCAAATCGTGCACACTGCACTTTTAAAGGAGCAGTGTGTAAGATCTAGTGGTGAAGTTGCATGTTGTATCCATCACCTCACATCAATTAAAACTCAAAATGTATTTAGTATGTCTACTCTGGGCTTCTGTAAAAACATGGCGGCCCCGTAGAGAGGACCCACTCCATGTGTACATTTCCTGTGATGGGCTCATTTAACATTTAGCTGATTATAAATTCATGAAAATGTTTTGTAATATTTTTTTCCAACCAAAAGATGTGAGCAAAATGAAAATCTTACACACTGCACCTTTAAAAGGCTGTTGACAGAATGTATTTTTGCATGTGGCTACATGTGATCATTTTGTACAGTGCAGAGGATCAGTGCTGTAAAGGAGTCTGATTCTGCCTTGGAGGTGTGTGATGGCCTGTGTGTGTGTGTGTGTGTGTGTGTGTGATGGCCTGTGTGTGTGTGTGTGTGTGTGTGTGTGTGTGTTGGGAGAAACATATTTCTGGAGGAAGAGGTTGCTCCATTGTGCAACATGGCTTTTGTTGGCAGAGGAGCGCCGAGGAGGAATGCAACAGAGCGACGTCGCTATGGAAACAACAGCAAAGAGAGAGGAGCCAGAGACTCGGAGCATCATGAAGCCGACTCTGTTTGCAGAGATGGACCAAATCATTTTGTCGGGTGACACATGATGAGATGATTTGTGATTTGATGTCAAAACCAAATGATGAGAGATTGACTCATCTCAAACTGTACATGCTAATTAGCATGTAGCTCTTTCTGCTGCTCCTCTGATCAGAAGTGTCACGTGTCTTGTCACGCTCGCGCACATGAGCAGAGTTTTGAGGACTTCTTTGCTCTCTGGTCTCCTCCAGATTCACACTTGTGAGCCAAACACTGCCCATCTGTGCCACATTTACCTGCACACTTGTCATTCAACGCCCTGCGCCGGTGCTGGTGCTATTTTAGGATCTGAACTTTTGATGCCATTTAAAAAAACAAAAAAACAAAATCAACATAAGCTGGCATTGAAAGACAAGCATAGATGATGTCATGTCTGTGGGGGTCGGGGCCGGAGTGGTCATCCATGGGGAAGCAGTGGGGAAGGGAGAGAGCAGCAGATGGGAGTGAGCAGCCCAGTGGCCTAATGAGGTCTCACTTTGTGGCAGCCATTGTGAAAAAGACCCGACTTTCTTCTCCTCTTCCTCGGAAAAAGGGAGCAGCCCTCAGATCTATTTCATGCTCTAATTTTAACTTTTACTCCAATATTAGAACAATGGCCTGGTTTTTCAATGTTTCAATGGTGCACGTCTGTCTGGATTGATGGAAATGCAACGTTTGAGCATTTGAGGAAATTCTCCAGAGAGAGCTTTCGCTGAGTTCATCACCTGTTCACATGACCTCCCACTTGTTGCCCCCTCTTCTGTGCATTACCCCTGATTGTGTGAGTGGGTTTCCACACCTCTGTCTCAGACACATTCCCACACAGCCTTCTGCTCTGTATGCGGAAGGTAAATGTATTTTGTTCATCCTCAGCAAACTGTAATTGCTATGGAAACAAAAAGAAGTCAACGTCCCTCCTCTCCTCCAGCCTTTCATTCAGATGTATTTTCAAATCGTGAAATGTTTCACTGTGGGAGGAGGGATGGAGGGATGGAGGGATGGAGGGATGGAGGGATGGAGGGGGCTGTGATGCTCATGCATGATCATTTTCTTCCCTCCAGCAGGTAATGATGAGCTTTCTCATGCAACATTTACGCACCGCTCGTGGTCAGAGAAGAAGTCTCTGTGTTTTCCTGTTTCACTCATCGGGCTCATGCGCGTTAACCTGCGTGTCCTGTTCAAGTTAGCCGGATCGAGAGGATGCGTAAAGTTTGCCCAGACTTCCCGCGGATGTCTGCGTCCTCTCAGCCTGCACCGACTCGGTGGATCCAGTTTTGCCTGAGCGCGAAGACGCGTGCGTAAAAGTTGCCCATTTTTTTTTTTACGCGTGGTGAAACCGATGGGATAACGAAGATTTCACTGACTTTAAATGAATGGATGATTGATTCCTGAATGATAAACCTGCTGGGTGATCAGATCGGTTCGACCCGGGTGGATATGGAGTGGTAGGAGTCTGAGGAGACGCAGTCTTTGCGCACAGAGGTGGACCCTTTTACGCACAGCGCCCCTTCGTCCTCTGTGGTGACAAACAAAGCCATAACGCCGAGCGTCTCCTCGTCTCTTTTGTAGAATGGCTCGGTTCGGGGACGAGTCCGTTCCCAGCGCCACTGAGTCCGGGGACGGGGACCCGGAGCGCGGCGGGGACGCGCAGGACCCGGCGGCGGCGGGACTCACGGCGTCCATGAAACAAGCCAAGGCGCAGCGGGCCCGAACCATGGCTCTGTACAACCCGGTCCCGCACCGGCAGAACTGCCTCACCGTCAACAGGTCGCTCTTCATCTTTGCCGAGGACAACATCATACGGAAATACGCCAGGAGGATCATTGAGTGGCCATATCCTTTCCATTCGGTGTGTGTGTGTGTGTGTGTGTGTGTGTGTGTGTGTGTGCAGTTACACTGGGGGTGAATGTGTGGTGCTGTCAGTTCAGAACCGTGGACAGCGACAGGAGGAGGACCTGTAGCCTCAAAACTCAAATCGCATTTCCTTCTAAAAGAGCACAGAAGTAACAGAAATTCAATTTAAAGAGCATTGATATGACTATAAATATGTTTTGCATGTTGTATAATAATTGAATAACGCAACCTCTATTGGTCATTGTTGTCACTTCATTGATTTATAATCACCTAAATGTTTTATTTAGTCTCCATTATCCTTAACTGAGCGCATTAATGTATATTGACAGGAGGAGTGGGTCCTCTCCACGGGGGGCCACCATGTTTCTACAGTAGCCCAGAGTGGACACACCAGACATCCACAGAGTTGTAAAGACGACTGAAGCCTGACATGGGTTCTCTCCCGCCTGCTCAGAAGGGTGAGGTTGAGCTGAGGGATATAACACGCAACTGCACCAGTAGATGTCACCAAATCCCACACACCGTCCCTTTAATCTCCTCTGACTTGAGCCTGCTGCTCCTTGTGTTTGGTTCATGTGAGCGCGGCTCCATGTGCGGCCGTGGACGGAGAGTTGGCGTGTGGTGATGATTGGAGGCAGAGCTGCTGGCTGAGGGGGAGGCGTGGGGCATCTCTGCTGCCCCAGCGCTCACTGGAACATGAACCTGCCCATGAGTAGGTGTCGGTTCAAATCCAGCGTGCAGCCTCTTCCTCTGCCTCCTGCTGCTGCTGCTGCTGCTGCTGCTGCTGCATCCAATATCACTTTTCATTTATTATTTGTTATCTTCAGTTATTCCATCCGCATCAATCATTGCCTCTTCGTCACTTGCTTGACAACCTGCCCGCGTGTTCAAATGTTGTCATTGCCCAAAACCAGCTCGGCAACATCCCTCCATTGCCATGCATCCACCCACTGCTCCTCCTGTCTAACACCCCCTCCGGTGCAGCGTGCCAGTCTCTCGCTGTTACCTAACCACGGGCTCTGTGGCTGTGTGGGAGTGGGGGCTACAGTGGTCAAGACTATCTGGCCACTGGCAGCGTGTGTTGGTACGACTGAGGCAGAGGCTCGTGGGTGAGAGCTGGGCAGCGTGGCGCTGCGGCACATCGTGGGCTGCGAGAGCAACACATGTCAGAGAATCGACCCGGTGCGGCTCAGATCCGCGCAGAGTCCAGGTTCTGAGACTGTGGAACCAAACAAAACAGATCCATATGATTTGATTCCAAAAGTGGCGTGTTGCTACACAGACACATGAGGGAGTTTTAAAGAACTCTCCCAAGTTTAGAGGTTGTCGCAGTTTCTCTCGAACCTCGTGAGAGAAATATCACTTTAACCTTTGCTGTATTTTTACAGTTAGATATGATGAAATATGCAGTAAAGGTCGGTTTTGAATGGCGTCGTAGGTCAAATGACCCAATGCAGAGTTTACAGCAGCTTCCTTTGATTTGGGAATTTCAAGTGAAAGACTTGTCATTTGTCGTGAATCCATTTGATCAACTACTGATGGACATACTGCGCTCAAACAAATAGATAAGCTCACCATCATGCACCTGATTGATTACTGCGTAAGATTACCAAACAGAAGTGGTCTGATTTGCACATCAAAACTCAGATAAGTTGGTGATCCGGGTCCAATGGGATGATTTTTCAAAGTGTAAAAAACAATGTACTTGTTGGTTATATTGAGAAGAGACATTTTAATTCATCAATCAATTTAAATGTTGATGCGAGAATATTTTTATTCAATTCACCACTGAACTTTTTGTACCAAAACGAAGGGAAACATTTGAAGTTGTTGTTGTTTATCAGTCATCGTGTGACTTGAGATCAAATCTTGTCGTATGTGGCCCCTGAACTAAAGTGAGTTTGACACCTCTGGACTAGAATAAAGGTTATGAGTTACAAAACTAGCGCTGCAGTGGCTCATGACTCACTCTAGTGGTAAACAAGAGGCATAATGTAAAAACTGCACAGGCCCTTTCTGAGTCTGACAATATCTTCACAAATCAATATACTATCATTGACTGTTATTCATGGTCAATTCTCAACATTATTGTTGCTTTGCAAAACTGAATATAGCTTGTTAGGTGTTAAGGCCATTGGATAATTCATTTTTATGTTTAAGAAGTGATGCCATTTTCTAAATTCCAGAATTTGAAATATAATTTGCATCCTTTCTATAGTCTTATACATTGTTTGTTGAACAAAAGTATATATTCACTTTCATCCCGTTGGGGTTTAGGACATTGTGGCAGAAGTATCTCTCACTCTCGAACCCTGAGTCAACGGACGGCAGGTCCGTCAATACTGAAGACAGACTGGGAACAGATGTTCAGTCACAGCTGAAACCCATGGAAGGGACAGGCTTTGTGGTAGGTTTCATAAATAAGTAAGAGAACAGTGAGAGGAGTGTGTGACGTGTCTTAAACGCTGGAAAACACACACACACACACACAGAATGAATAATGACTGGTTTACATGGTAACAGGTAGTAATGGAGGTGTGGGCGACGGTGATCATTTCCCTCTCTCTCCTCTGTTCTCCGGAGGCCGGAGTGTGGACCTGTCGCTGTGAGACGGTGTCGCTCCCTCAGGCCTCATCCGAGCCCCTCCTCTGTGAGTCAGTGACCCCGTTTCACTGCAGCCAGGAAAATTAATAACAAGGAGCAGCTGCCTCATGGGAACTCCGAGGGGCCGAGAGTCACAAGCGCAGACGAGTGTCGGGCCACGTAGACGCTGGCGCCTGGTGCGCGCATCTTCAGGCTCTGTCAATGGAAGCTCACAGAGGTCCAGATGAGGGGTTCTTAACCGGTGTGGGTTCGGGACCCGCCGTCACCCCTTAATGACGAGCCGCGACCCAAATCAAGGACAGTCGCGATGCACTTAGGGAAAAGGATGGTGGCGTTTGGACCTGATTAGAAAAGATCACACAAAGACGCAGGTTCAGCGGTAGGCAAGGCAACGCAGCTGGGTCCACTCAGGATCCTCTGTCAGAGAATACAGGTGTGAAACATAGGGCCCCCGGGCCGGAACCGGCCCGCCACAGGGTCCAGTCCGGTCTGCAGGAGGACTGAGCAAAGTGCGAAAAACAGAGTGCTTAGTTTAAATTGAATATACTGAGAAGAGACATCTTGATTTATTCATCAGTTTGAATACTGAGGCAGAGTATTTTTATTACATTCACAACTGTACTCGTACTTTTTTGCACTAAAACAAAGGGACATAGTTGGAGTTGTCATTGTTGTATCATAGAGATGCATGAGGATGTGACCTCATCAATAAAGAAAAAAAAGACCATGTCGATGGACACAACATTTGTACATATACAACAGTTTGCAGCAGTTTGTGTAGTTTGAGTTTTTAGACCGAGGTGATTTCACTTGCTCATCCTTTTCTCTCTCTCTCTCTCTCTCTCTCTCTCTCTCTCTCTCTCTTGCTCCCTTTCTTTTCATGAACAGCACTTTTAAAAGAAGCAAGGTTGCCATGGATACTGCAATCTCTCTTACAGAGTGCTCCAATACAAGTGAATATGAGCCATGCTATAATTCATTTGTCATTTAATCTTCCATACATCATTTTTCCCTTTTCCACTGAACCACACACACACACACACACACACATACACACTCACATATTACGAAGTATTCACACCATTCAAAAGCATCTGCTGTTGCAGTTTAGCAACATGTTTCGGAACTTGTCTGTTAACTGTGTCTTTGTTACACAATATTCTTGTAATTCTGACTTTCCATGTTTCTTGATTCTTTGTGACGTTTTGTATCATGATCAAAAAGAGATATTTCCCTTAACTCCGCCGCCCTTACACCGTTCGAGTACATGATCCTGGCCACCATCACTGCCAACTGTGTGGTCCTCGCCTTGGAGCAGCATCTCCCCGGAGAGGACAAGACGCCCATGGCAAAAAGACTGGTGAGCACACGCTCTGTTTTGATGTGTTGGTTCATGTGTTCGTGTGCCTGTTTGTTTGTTTTTGTTTGTTTGTTCTTTTATTACCAACCTCAACACACGGACAGGTTTGTTATATCATCATAACAGGACTCAGGTAGATAAATACACTCAGTATATTTAGGTTTGTGAGGACAAACACAATCACGTCCAGTGGTCCCATTTATTTACAGTCATTGTTTCTGCAACAGTTTTTATATATATATATATAATTTATATATTTTTTCATCATTTATAATCCTCTCCAAACTGTTGATTTGATTATTATTTATTCATTTATTCATCAAAATATAAAATTCTAAAAATATGTACATATATAAATAATCTAATATAATACAATTAATAATATGAATAAAACATTGTATAATGATTAATGATATACAGTTAAAAAAATGTAAATAAAAAATGATATATGTCATTTTTGTTGTTTTTTCATTTATTTATAATTATTCATACCGCCCTGCTCTATTATTCCACAGGAGAAAACAGAGCCGTACTTTATTGGGATCTTTTGCTTCGAGGCGGGAATCAAACTGGTGGCGCTTGGCTTTGTTTTCCATAAAGGTTCATACCTGAGGAACGGCTGGAACGTCATGGACTTCATAGTAGTGCTCAGTGGGTGAGTGACATCATCTCTCTCTCTCTCTCTCTCTCTCTCTCTCTCTCTCTCTCTCTCTCTCTCTCTCTCTCTCTCTCTCCCTGGCACATTTAAATATCTGGAACAACAGAGAGTTGATGTTCATTTGAAATTGTTACTAAGAGACACCTTTCTTTTTTTTTCCTTTTGTGTAACCCCTTTTCTTTTTTCCACTTTTCTAATTTTAGACACACACACACACTAGAGTCAAATATGACTTTCACATCTTCTGGGACAAATTATGAAGATAGAATCGGTCTGGAAATGTAAACCCTTGTCAAATCTCCTGACCTAAAACTGAAACACAACCACCTTGGGGCTCCATCAAACTTTTCAAACTAAGAAAGTGTTTTCTCACTTCCCATCGCTTATTCAGGCCCAGCTTTAAAGGTACAGAGTGTTGCATTTTAGCCACATTTAAACTGATTATTCCAAATAGCAGCATCCAAAGGTAAACATTTCTTTCCATTTAGACTACTGTTAAATCAAGTACTCAACTGGGGGGCCATGACCCAGAAGTGGGTTGTTTTCAGTGGTTCGTGGCCCTTTGACGGGGAAAAAAAGAGTTTAAAAAAATCCTGGCTTTTATTTTGAAGGGGATTTTTTATGATTCAGGGTGCTGTCTATTCACACTCCTTACCAGTAGAGGGCGATGATGCTCTGTAATGCCCTGTAATGTTTTCTCGATTTGGGTCGCATGTTGTCATTAAGGGGTGATGGTGGGTCCTGAAGCCAGACCAGAGAACCACTGTTTGAAGATGATTATTATTGATTAGAGTATTTCTTTTGACTGTTGATTAGAAAAGAACAGTGCCCTCATTAGAGAAAATGACTGAGGGTGTCAACTTGTGCAATATTGTCACATTGACAGCTGTGGCTCAGGATGAGTGGAACGTCTACTGCGCAGAGTTTTAGAATTTTGGTTGAGTCCTCGTCATCTTTATTCCCGATGCCGACGGGTTTGAGCCACAGTTTGCTCCTGATGGCACAATGACTGCATGTATTTATCTGAATACATGAAATGATGCATGTAAATGCAACGTATGATTGTGTGTGAATGAGTTGGCAGCAAATCTGCAGTGTGAAACACTGAGTGGTCATCAAGATGAGAAACGCTCTATATACTTGAACACCATTCTTTACACTCGTTAGTACATTGGTGATTCACTCTTTCATTTGTTGAAGTCATTCATGGACATTGACATTGTGAGTGGAACTGACTCACGCTGCCCCCATGAGAAGTCTAGTATAGAGTTTGTTGCTCATGGTGAGAAGGTGAGAATCATTTACATTTAAAAACGGTAAATAAAGTGGGGGGTACGTGTGTCTTCTCGTACTTGTACATGTTTGTGAGGACCGACTTCATTAAGATACCCAATGTGAGGACACTTAAAAAAAAAAAAGTGGACATGTAGGCCTGTCCTCACCTCTTTGATTGGATGCTGGATGTCCGTCACCTCACCCGTTGATTTCTGCAGAGTGCATTTGAAGCAAATTGTGGGCAAATCACTCGTCGCCATCTTGCAAATGTCTTAACTCCTGGTTCATCCAAAAATGGGCAAAGAGGCGGAGCACAAAGAGAGCTGTGGGTGGGCCCATTGTGCCATGAAATTTAAAGAGGCTCCGCCCCTAATTATGCACCATTTCAAAAGTCGATCAAATAAAAATAAGCAAGTTCGAAAAAAAAATCAGTTTTGTACTTTTGTACCAGACTTTAAACAAGTTTCAATCACAAGTTTCATTAAAGTTGATCATTTCAACATGGGAGTCTATTGACTCGCTCTTGGAGCCAGCCTCAAGTGGCCACCCTTTGAACTGCACGTTTTTCCACTTCCCTATCATCCATCTGCACGGGAGGTTTATAAATGTTTTTAGAGCTAAGGTAAGGGTGAAGTTAGGTGTAAGGCAGTTAGTTGTGAGGTTTAAGGGGCCATGTCAATGAGAGCCCTTACTAAGATAGAAGTCTAAAGAGTGTGTGTGTGTGTGTGTGTGTGTGTGTGTGTGTGTGTGTGTGAGTGAGGCAATGCGAGAGTGTGTGCACATGCATGCTTTTAATTTTGAATTTGGTTGATCTCCATGATGAATTACAAACCTGACTGCTTGTACGAGAGAGGGGGGAAAACACTTTTGAATTAATACTCGGCAACTGATTCTGCAATTAACTTTGAGCATTCATTTTCAGTTCACCAGGAGCCAACTCCTCAACCAAATGATTAGTTTCAGACACTGATTGTCAGCGCTCTCATGCATGCATCTCCCCTCGTGTCCCTGTTCACCCATCTGCCCAGGGGTTCACGGGATTCTAACCCTGACTTGTTGCACCTGCGTGCTTGGCGGTGGTTGATGCGATCAGCTGGCCTTTACGTTGATGTGGTTTTCCTTATGCAAACCTTTCCATCCTGCACAAATCCTCAGGAAGACAAAACGTAGATGTGTGTTTCCATGGCGCAGTCAGGCTTTGCAGTCAGCAGTGGGTGGGCGGATAAGTGGATTGGCAGTTGTGTCTAAAACCTGCTTCAGCTCGCCCCCAGGACCTGTGTGAATTAAATGTGAATGCAGCGCGGGAGATGTTATGCAAAGAGAGAGAGAGAGAGAGAGAGAGAGAGAGAGAGAGAGAGAGAGAGAGAGAGAGAGAGAGAGAGAGAGACAAAGGGGGGGAGACAAAACAAAAAACACAAT